>JAGEOH010000102.1:27500-84000 GCA_032207245.1 Pardosa pseudoannulata
TGAATAATTTCTAGAATTTTAAATAAAAGAAAACATACTTACTTTACAGCAGTTCCCAACGTTGACTGAAGAAATATGGAACGATTTTCTTTTTAAACCGTAAAAGTTAGACCGTTTAGCAGAAATAAGAATGAATTTATCATGTATATTTATATGTTGCTATAATAAAAATAAGAGTTATTTAGAAATGTAAGATAGATATGTAATATTATTTTTCATATACCTATGTTGCTATAAAAAAATAAATTATTACATGAAAAATTATGTAATATTATTTTTCATAGGGTAACCGTATTTATATATTGCTATCAAGGTTAAAAAATATTATTTTTCATTATCTTACCAGTATATTATTTTTCATAGGGTAACCGTATTTATATATTGCTATCAAGGTTAAAAAATATTATTTTTCATTATCTTACCAGTATATAAAAGTAACACCTGCGATGTGTTGTCAGTTTTTCATTCTATTATACGGAAAAGAGGACGGTTAACTTTGGAGATACAGTATTTACGATGACACAAATAATTCCCAAAATATTAATCGTTTGGTTTATTTATTGTGTTTTTATGTATGTATTTATGTATGTATTTATGTTTCTATATATTTATTCTATATCATGCGTATATATAATATCATATTAATTTTAATAACTCGATTCTAATTGGTATAAATTTTATAAATTACTTAGAATATTCTATATGAATTGTATAATATTAACCGTAGACATATTTAAAAAATGCTAGAATCTTTAATATTTGATAGTTAGGATTTTAATAAATCATAATGTGTTATCAATTTGATAGTAAATATATATAAAATTTTAGTCGTATGGCAATTATTGTATGTATATATGTTAGTATGTTTATGTACATATTTCTATGTATTTATATCATATATTTATTCTATATCTGTATAAGTGTATATAAAATATCCATATTAAAGCTATATTAATTTTAATAACTCGATTTCTAATTGTTATCGACATGTTTTTTATAAATTACGAATATTATATGACATGTATAATATTACAATTTTAATTTTTAAAATATGCTAGAATTTTAATATTTCCTATAGAATGTATTATTTACAATTGATAAGTAAAATTCTATATATAAGGTTATTATCATCAAGTCGAATGGATAGAATTTAATGCTTAAAGTTGATTTCTAACGTTTACGAAAAATATGCCACAGTACTCGAACCCATAACAACTATAAATTTTAGTCGTATGGCATTTATATGTATGTATATAGTTAGTATGTATGTATGTACATATTTCTATGTATTTATATTTCTATATATTTATTCTATATCTGTAAGTGTATATATATCCAATATTAAAGCTATATTAATTTTAATAACTCGATTTCTAATTGGCCTATCGACATGGGGTTTTTTATAAATTACTAGAATATTCTATATGATGTATAATATTAAACCCGTACACTAGGTTTAATTTTTAAAATATGCTAGAATCCCTTTAATATTTTCCTATAGAACATGTATTATTAGACAGATAAGTAAAAATTTTATATATAAGGTTAGTTTTTGCATCATCAAGTCGATATAAATTTAATGCTTAAAGTTGATTTCTAACGTAGAAAATCCATACAGTGGGACTCGAACCCATGACCACCAACTATAAATTTTAGTCGTATGGCATTTATATGTATGTATATGTTAGTATGTATGTATGTACATATTTCTATGTATTTATTTTCTATATTTTATTCTATATCTGTATAAGTGTATATAAATATCCAATATTAAGCTATATTAATTTTAATAACTCGATTTCTAATTGGCCTATCGACATGGGGTTTTTATAAATTACGTAGAATATTCTATATGACATGTATAATATTAAACCCGTACACGATTTAATTTTTAAAATATGCTAGAATCCCTTTAATATTTTCCTATAGAACATGTATTATTAGACAATAATAGTAAAAAATCTAAAGTTAGTTTTTGCATCATCAAGTCGAATGTTACTAGAATTTAATGCTTAAAGTTGATTTCTAACGTTTACGAAAATCCATGCCACAGTGGGACTCGAACCCATGACCACCAACTATAAATTTAAGTCGTATGGCATTTATATGTATGTATATATGTTAGTATGTATGTATGTACATATTTGTATGTATTTATATTTCTATATATTTATTCTATATTTGTATAAGTGTATAAATATCCATTTTATTATTAATTTTAATAACTCGATTTCTAATTGGCCTATCGACATGGGGTTTTTTATAAATTATTAGATATTCTATATGACATGTATAATATTAAACCCGTTCACTATTTAATTTTTAAAATATGCTAGAATCCCTTTAATATTTTCCTATAGAACATGATGTATTATTAGACAATTGATAAGTAAAAATTCTATATATAAGGTTAGTTTTTGCATCATCAAGTCGAATTACTAGAATTTAATGCTTAAAGTTGATTTCTAACGTTTACGAAAATCCATGCCACAGTGGGACTCGAAACCCATGACCACCAACTATAAATTTAAGTCGTATGGCATTTATATGTATGTATATATGTTAGTATGTATGTATGTACATATTTCTATGTATTTATATTTCTATATATTTATTCTATATCTGTATAAGTGTATATAAATATCCAATATTAAAGCTATATTAATTTAATAACTCGATTTCTAATTCTATCGACATGGGGTTTTATAAATTACGTTAGAATATTCTATATGACATGTATAATATTAACCCGTAGACTAGGTTTAATTTTTAAAATATGCTAGAATCCCTTTAATATTTTCCTATAGAACATGATGTATTATTAGACATTTTAAGTAAAAATTCTATATATAAGGTTGTTTTTGCATCATCAAGTCGAATGTATAGAATTTAATGCTTAAAGTTGATTTCTAACGTTACGAAAATCCATGCCACAGTGGGACTCGAACCCATGACCACCAACTATAAATTTAAGTCGTATGGCATTTATATGTATGTATATATGTTAGTATGTATGTATGTACATATTTCTATGTATTTATATTTCTATATATTTATTCTATATCTGTATAAGTGTATATAAATATCCAATATTAGAGCTATATTAATTTTAATAACTCGATTTCTAATTGGCCTATCGACATGGGGTTTTTTATAAATTACGTAGAATATTCTATATGACATGTATAATATTAAACCCGTAGACTAGGTTTAATTTTTAAAATATGCTAGAATCCCTTTAATATTTTCCTATAGAATGTATTACTAGACAATTGATAAGTAAAAATTCTATATATAAGGTTAGTTTTTGCATCATCAAGTCGAATGTTACTAGAATTTAATGCTTAAAGTTGATTTCTAACGTTTACGAAAATCCATGCCACAGTGGGACTCGAACCCATGACCACCAACTATAAATTTAAGTCGTATGGCATTTATATGTATGTATATATGTTAGTATGTATGTATGTACATATTTCTATGTATTTATATTTCTATATATTTATTCTATATCTGTATAAGTGTATATAAATATCCAATATTAAAGCTATATTAATTTTAATAACTCGATTTCTAATTGGCCTATCGACATGGGGTTTTTTATAAATTACGTAGAATATTCTATATGACATGTATAATATTAAACCCGTAGACTAGGTTTAATTTTTAAAATATGCTAGAATCCCTTTAATATTTTCCTATAGAATGTATTACTAGACAATAATATTAATTTCATAGTAAAAATTCTATATATAAGGTTAGTTTTTGCATCATCAAGTCGAATGTTACTAGAATTTAATGCTTAAAGTTGATTTCTAACGTTTACGAAAATCCATGCCACAGTGGGACTCGAACCCATGACCACCAACTATAAATTTAAGTCGTATGGCATTTATATGTATGTATATATGTTAGTATGTATGTATGTACATATTTCTATGTATTTATATTTCTATATATTTATTCTATATCTGTATAAGTGTATATAAATATCCAATATTAAAGCT
This sequence comes from Pardosa pseudoannulata, assembly GCA_032207245.1. Taxonomy (NCBI): domain Eukaryota; kingdom Metazoa; phylum Arthropoda; class Arachnida; order Araneae; family Lycosidae; genus Pardosa; species Pardosa pseudoannulata. Next base: position 31,508 of record JAGEOH010000102.1, read on the forward strand.
ATATTAATTTTAATAACTCGATTTCTAATTGGCCTATCGACATGGGGTTTTTTATAAATTACGTAGAATATTCTATATGACATGTATAATATTAAACCCGTACACTAGATTTAATTTTTAAAATATGCTAGAATCCCTTTAATATTTTCCTATAGAACATGATGTATTATTAGACAATTGATAAGTAAAAATTCTATATATAAGGTTAGTTTTTGCATCATCAAGTCGAATGTTACTAGAATTTAATGCTTAAAGTTGATTTCTAACGTTTACGAAAATCCATGCCACAGTGGGACTCGAACCCATGACCACCAACTATAAATTTAAGTCGTATGGCATTTATATGTATGTATATATGTTAGTATGTATGTATGTACATATTTGTATGTATTTATATTTCTATATATTTATTCTATATCTGTATAAGTGTATATAAATATCCAATATTAGAGCTATATTAATTTTAATAACTCGATTTCTAATTGGCCTATCGACATGGGGTTTTTTATAAATTACGTAGAATATTCTATATGACATGTATAATATTAAACCCGTAGACTAGGTTTAATTTTTAAAATATGCTAGAATCCCTTTAATATTTTCCTATAGAACATGATGTATTATTAGACAATTGATAAGTAAAAATTCTATATATAAGGTTAGTTTTTGCATCATCAAGTCGAATGTTACTAGAATTTAATGCTTAAAGTTGATTTCTAACGTTTACGAAAATCCATGCCACAGTGGGACTCGAACCCATGACCACCAACTATAAATTTAAGTCGTATGGCATTTATATGTATGTATATATGTTAGTATGTATGTATGTACATATTTCTATGTATTTATATTTCTATATATTTATTCTATATCTGTATAAGTGTATATAAATATCCAATATTAGAGCTATATTAATTTTAATAACTCGATTTCTAATTGGCCTATCGACATGGGGTTTTTTATAAATTACGTAGAATATTCTATATGACATGTATAATATTAAACCCGTAGACTAGGTTTAATTTTTAAAATATGCTAGAATCCCTTTAATATTTTCCTATAGAATGTATTATTAGACAATTGATAAGTAAAAATTCTATATATAAGGTTAGTTTTTGCATCATCAAGTCGAATGTTACTAGAATTTAATGCTTAAAGTTGATTTCTAACGTTTACGAAAATCCATGCCACAGTGGGACTCGAACCCATGACCACCAACTATAAATTTAAGTCGTATGGCATTTATATGTATGTATATATGTTAGTATGTATGTATGTACATATTTCTATGTATTTATATTTCTATATATTTATTCTATATCTGTATAAGTGTATATAAATATCCAATATTAGAGCTATATTAATTTTAATAACTCGATTTCTAATTGGCCTATCGACATGGGGTTTTTTATAAATTACGTAGAATATTCTATATGACATGTATAATATTAAACCCGTACACTAGATTTAATTTTTAAAATATGCTAGAATCCCTTTAATATTTTCCTATAGAACATGATGTATTATTAGACAATTGATAAGTAAAAATTCTATATATAAGGTTAGTTTTTGCATCATCAAGTCGAATGGTAGTAGAATTTAATGCTTAAAGTTGATTTCTAACGTTTACGAAAATCCATGCCACAGTGGGACTCGAACCCATGACCACCAACTATAAATTTAAGTCGTATGGCATTTATATGTATGTATATATGTTAGTATGTATGTATGTACATATTTGTATGTATTTATATTTCTATATATTTATTCTATATTTGTATAAGTGTATATAAATATCCAATATTAGAGCTATATTAATTTTAATAACTCGATTTCTAATTGGCCTATCGACATGGGGTTTTTTATAAATTACTTAGAATATTCTATATGACATGTATAATATTAAACCCGTTCACTAGGTTTAATTTTTAAAATATGCTAGAATCCCTTTAATATTTTCCTATAGAACATGATGTATTATTAGACAATTGATAAGTAAAAATTCTCTGTATAAGGTTAGTTTTTGCATCATCAAGTCGAATGTTACTAGAATTTAATGCTTAAAGTTGATTTCTAACGTTTACGAAAATCCATGCCACAGTGGGACTCGAACCCATGACCACCAACTATAAATTTAAGTCGTATGGCATTTATATGTATGTATATATGTTAGTATGTATGTATGTACATATTTCTATGTATTTATATTTCTATATATTTATTCTATATCTGTATAAGTGTATATAAATATCCAATATTAGAGCTATATTAATTTTAATAACTCGATTTCTAATTGGCCTATCGACATGGGGTTTTTTATAAATTACTTAGAATATTCTATATGACATGTATAATATTAAACCCGTTCACTAGGTTTAATTTTTAAAATATGCTAGAATCCCTTTAATATTTTCCTATAGAATGTATTACTAGACAATAATACTAATTTCATAGTAAAAATTGTGTATGTTCTCTCTCTCTCTCTCTCTCTATTATATATATATATATATTTATATATATATATATATATATATAATTTATATATATATATATAGATATATATATATATTATATATATATATGTATGTATATTTATATGTATATATATGTATATATTATATATATATTCTGTATGTGCTATATTGTATAATATCTATAAATATATATTATATTAAATTATTAGTCAATAATATTAATTTCACAGTAAAAAATTCTATAAGATGGTTTTTTATTTTATGGCCTAAATATGTCGAATCATATATCTATCGATTCAGTAAATTAAATCAATTAACAAACACAAGAACCAAATTGTAAATATTTGTTTAAGAGTTCGATTTAAAGCAATTTTGTTCATAATTTATGAAAAATATACACATATCCTAAAACTATATTATATATATATAAATATATATATATTTATATATATTTATATATATATTTATATATATATATATATATATATATATATATATATATATTTATATTTATACATATATATAATATATTATATATATATATAATATTAAATATATATAATATATATTATATATATTGTATATATATTTATTATATATTTATATATATATATATATATATTTATATATATATATATATATATATATATATATATAATGATATATATATATATAACTTAATGAGACGAATCGAATGACATCAAATTTGAGCATTTCTATGAACACATTAAAAATGGGAAGAAACAGGAATTTTTTGAGTTTATGGCCGAAATATGTCGAATCATATATCTATCGATTCAGTAAATTAAATTCAATTGATAGAATCAAGAACCAAATTTGTAAAAATATTTGTTTAAGAGCTATACCGATTTAAAGCCATCTTATGTTCATATTTTAAACGTTTATAGTGTAAAATAATAATGAGATACTTAAATGATATATATATTTGTAAAGAACTTAATGAGACGAATCGAATGACATCAAATTTGAACCAATCTATGAATACATTAAAAATGGGAAAAAACAGGAATTTTTTGAGTTTATGGCCGAAATAAGTCGAATCATATATCTATCGATTCAGTAAATTAAATTCAATTGATAGAATCAAGAACCAAATTTGTAAAAATATTTGTTTAAGAGCTATACCGATTTAAAGCCATCTTATGTTCATATTTTAAACGTTTATAGTGTGAGAAATAATAATGAGATACTTAAATGATATATATATTTGTAAAGAACTTAATGAGACGAATCGAATGACATCAAATTTGAACCAATCTATGAATACATTAAAAATGGGAAAAAACAGGAATTTTTTGAGTTTATGGCCGAAATAAGTCGAATCATATATCTATCGATTCAGTAAATTAAATTCAATTGATAGAATCAAGAACCAAATTTGTAAAAATATTTGTTTAAGAGCTATACCGATTTAAAGCCATCTTATGTTCATATTTTAAACGTTTATAGTGTGAGAAATAATAATGAGATACTTAAATGATATATATATTTGTAAAGAACTTAATGAGACGAATCGAATGACATCAAATTTGAACCAATCTATGAATACATTAAAAATGGGAAAAAACAGGAATTTTTTGAGTTTATGGCCGAAATAAGTCGAATCATATATCTATCGATTCAGTAAATTAAATTCAATTGATAGAATCAAGAACCAAATTTGTAAACTTATTTGTTTAAGAGTTATCGCGATTTAAAGCCATCTTATGTTCATATTTTAAACGTTTATAGTTTGAAAAATAATAATGAGATACTTAAATGGTATATATATTTGTAAAGGGTTTCACGAGACGAATCGAATGACATCAAATTTGAACCAATCTATGAATATATTAAAAATGGGAAAAAACGGGAAAAATTTGAGTTTATGGCCGAAATAGGTCAAATCATATATCTATCGATTCAGAAAATTAAATTCAATTGATAGAATTAAGAACCAAATTTGTAAACTTATTTGTTTAAGAGTTATCGCGATTTAAAGCCATCTTATGTTCATATTTTAAACGGTTATAGTTTGAAAAATAATAATGAAATACTTAAATGGTATATATATTTGTAAAGGGTTTCACGAGACGAATCGAACGACATCAAATTTGAGCATTTCTATGACCACAATAAAAATGGGAAAAAATGGGAAAAATTTGAGTTTATGGCCGAAATAGGTCGAATTATATATCTATCGATTCAGAAAATTAAATTCAATTGATAGAATCAAGAACCAAATTTGTAAACCTATTTGTTTAAGAGTTATCGCGATTTAAAGCCATTTTATGTTCATAATTTAAACGGTTATAGTTTGAAAAATAATAATGAGATACTTAAATGATATATATATTTGTAAAGGTAATCAAATTTATAGTCTTGAAAATTTAAAAAAAAATATTTTCAAACTCTCAAAAAAATAATTTTCATTCATTATTAAAAATGAAATGATAAATTGGAAAAAGTAAATTTTATTTTTGAAAACAATATTTTGAAACTCTGAAAAAAATATTTTCAGAAAATGAAATGATAAATTGGAAAAAGTAAAATTTATATTTGAAAAAAATATTTTGAAACTCTCAAAAAAAAAAAAAAAAACAAAAAAAAAAAAAAAAAAAAAAAAAAAAAAAAAATTTTTTTTTTTTTTTTTTTTTTTTTTTTTTTTTTTTTTTTTTTTTTTTTTTTTTTTTTTTTTTTGAGTTTCGAAATATTTTTTCCAGATATAAATTTTACTTTTTCCAATTTATCATTTCATTTTCTGAAAATATTTTTTTCAGAGTTTCAAAATATTGTTTTCAAATATAAAATTTACTTTTTCCAATTTATCATATCATTTCATTTTCTTTGTGAAAATATTTTTTTCAAATGTAAATTTTACTTTTTCCAATTTATCATATCATTTCATTTTCTTTGTGAAAATATTTTTTCAAATATAATTCTTGTACCTTTAAAAATATTTCTTTACCAGATTCTTCTTTATTATATATTTATAAATTATATCCCTTTACTTATTTGAGACTCAAAGTAGGAAAAAAGTTTTACAAAAGATTCTTCTTTATTATATATTTATAAATTATATCCCATTATTTATTTGAGACTCAAAGTAGGAAAAAAGTTTTACAAAAGATTCTTCTTTATTATATATTTATAAATTATATCCCATTATTTATTTGAGACTCAAAGTAGGAAAAAAGTTTTACAAAAGATTCTTCTTTATTATATATTTATAAATTTTATCCCATTATTTATTTGAGACTCAAAGTTGACAATTTTCTAGAGTAACCATACATGTTTACAAATGTTTAAAATAATCTAGGAGACATTTTATGATATATAGTCTGGTATCAAAAAAAGGGATTATTCCTATTAGAAATTTTATAATAATTGTATAAACAAATTTATGGACAATTTTATAGACCTATACAGTTTAATCAATATACTTGATAAGAGTACTTTTCAGATAAGAGATTTTGTAATCATCATTTCAGTCTATCATTTTTTAGTAAGATAGTACCAAAATATACCACCCCACATTCAAATGATTAAAATCCTATCAAAAATTATTGAAAATTCTGAAAAATGTATCCTGAAAAAATGTATCAAAAATCGTGAAAAATATATCAAAAATTGTGTAAAATAAATATAAAGTATTATTAATGTATTAAACATGGTTGTAATATAGATTGAAATAAATTTTTATAGTATTATTTTTAAGTATTTGTTTTATTAATGTACAACTATATAATGTCAAAGGGACAAATTTTATGGAATAATTGTAAATAATGGACACAGAGTTATTTTGAAAACATTTTTAAAAACGTTTGAGAAATTTTTTTTATAATTTTGTTTTCATAATTTATGTCATCCAATAAAATGACGTCGTTTCAAGAAAGACGACTATTTAAAAGTGGTGTGAATATTTATAGTCTGGAAAAAAATTTGCAAAAACAATGGAGGCGATGTTGTCTCCAAACTCAGAATGAAATATCTAGCAAAGAGCAGCCTTATTTATACTTGTTCTCAAGGTCATGAAAGGTTCTCAAGGTCAAAGAATTTTTGACCTTGAGAACAAGTATAAATAAGGCTGCTCTTTGCTAGATATTTCATTCTGAGCTTGGAGACAACATCGCCTCCACTGTTTTTTTTTTTTTTTTTTTTTTTTTTTTTTTTTTTTTTTTTTTTTTTTTTTTTTGAATTATGGAAATTTTTCTAGACTATAAATACTACCACTTTTCGTAATATCGTCACTTCATCTGTCGTAAATATATAAAGAGATGGCTTCACATACTTTAGCTTCACTTGTTATAAAATTTCAGAATACGAAACCTATAGAATGTTATCTATTTACTGGAAATTGTTATAATTATATTCCTTGTCAAGGAAATTGGTTAGAAGATTTGATAAATACTGTAAAAAATTTGAATATAACGCACTTGAATGTTGTAGGTGCAGAAGCGTATTGGTTATTGGTGAAAATACTACGTGATGTTGTAATCAATCTCGATCCAGTGGATAAATTACTATACTCATGCAAGGATTGTAAGAAAAAGAATTGCTTATATTTATTAGCTACGCTAAGTTATAAAAAAATGGTAAAAAGACATAACTTTGAATTGCCTGCTCATGGAAGGAATGAATCATAAAATGGATATCAAAAAGATTTTTTCTTAATTAGAATAAAAATGTAAATTAAAAAATATATTTTCAGAAATGATAAATTGGAAAAAGTAAAATTTATATTTGAAAAAAATATTTTGAAACTCTCAAAAAAAAAAAAAAAAAAAAAAAAAAAAAAAATTTTTTTTTTTTTTTTTTTTTTTTTTTTTTTTTTTTTTTTTTTTTTTTTTTTTTTTTTTGTAAGTTTGAAAATTTTTTTTTGTTTTAGGTTATAAATATTCTCTACCAAATATTTGTAATATCATTTTTGCCATGTCTATACTTTACTACAAGCCGAAACATTGCAGAATGGCTCGATTGGAAACAAGAGAATTGACTTTCATAAACACACCTTTCAGTAAAGAAGCAGCAAAATATGGTCTATATTTTAATGGAAGTAATTTCAGTTGTTTCCATTGCGGATTTTCATTTAATCCTGAAGACGAGTGGTATCACGATGATTGTTATTTCGTTTCTAGAAATTTGAAACGAACAAAGAATATGAAAGAAACGAACAAAGAACATGAAGAAAATATCATAAAATTTAAAGAAGAAAATATAATGAAATCTAATGAATCTATAAAAAATCCTGTTGTTTGTCAAATTTGTATGGATAATTACAGAAATGTATTATTTACGCCTTGTAAACATATAATTGCGTGTTCAAACTGTTCCAATTGTGTCAGAGAATGTCCCATATGTAGAACTCTCATAGAAGATAAAATACAAGTATATCTATAAATTGCAATGACATAATTGTATAATTAAAAAAATGAAATAAAAATTTGTATAGATTTTTTTGTTTCAAAAATTTTTTTTTCAGATTATAAAAATGTTCTTAGCAATAATCTAATACATAATATACAAACAAAAAAAATTAATCACAATTTAAAATTATCACATATGTACCTAATCTATTATTTAAGCCATCCATCCAAAATTGTGGTCCAATCATGGTTAAATATATCCAATCATGGTTAAATATATCCAATCATGGTTAAATATATCCAATCATGGTTAAATATATCCAATCATGGTTAAATATATCCAATCATGCTAAACCATGGCAACCATAATTGTATAATTAAAAAAAAATTAAGATGAAATTTGTATAGATTTTTTTGTTTCAAAAATTTTTTTTTCAGCTTATAAAAATGTTCTTAGCAATAATCTAATACATAATATACAAACAAAAAAAAAATTAATCACAATTTAAAATTATCACATATGTACCTAATCTATTATTTAAGCCATCCATCCAAAATTGTGGTCCGGTTAAATATATCCAATCATGTTAAAATATATCCAATCATGTTAAACCATGGTAACCATGGCAACCATGTTTTATTTAATATTTCTTCTAATCAAGATAATCTAATCTAGACCTTTGCTCACTGATAAACTGGATATTATCAGATTGACTCGAGTATATAAAGCTGACTGATCATTTGAAAAATATCTTCATCTGAGCAGAAGTAAGTATAATGTTTTATATGGTATCCTTTTTCTTATTATGTTGTAATTATTTTATATTAACGATATTACAATATTTTTTTTAGTGGATATTTTCCCTTCGACACTCACTCATGACGTTAAAGTCTATCCTCATCCAGAAAAACTAAAACGGTTCCGACAAATTCTTTGTGATAGAAATGTAGAAGCCGCAGTTTGTTATTTAGACCCAAAATCCAATAAAATTTATTTCAAATCATTAAAAATCGATAGAAAATTGCAAGAGCATTTTATAACTCTTTTCAGATCCTCTGTTACCAAGTTACATGTATTAGAAACGTCACCGTGGTCAATCATTCAACATAGACTACAAAAAAGTATTGAAGCTGAAAAAATGAATATTGATGTAAGAACTTGTTTCACATATGATAACCATTATTTGGTTAAAAGGTATTTTACATTTGGAATTAGAACTGTTTCGAAAAAACAGTTTCATATTTTTCAAACGACCACGGTGCCTTTGGCATTGTACGTGGCCAGAGCCGGATCATTTACAAAAAGAAGTTTTAATTGTATACATCAGTCGCAGTTTAATCTTTATAGACTTAAAGAAAACAGATCTTATTATTTAAAGGAATATACCACCTACATTATTTTTTCAGTTCAAAAAACATTTTTTTCGGCCTATATTACAAATCATTTACCACCACATTGTAAATCTTATCGGTCGGCTTCTAAATGGAGCCAGATGGATGAGTATAGACTGCCACCAGCAACGCCATCGCTAGATATCATACAAAGAGAGCGTGACTTGAAAGATTTAATGGAAGTTCCAATGATTAATATATCTGCATCTGATGATATACCTGCATCTGATATACCTGCATCTGATATACCTGCTGATATACCTGCTGATATACCTGCATCTGATGATATACCTGCATCTGATATACCTGCATCTGATATACCTGCTCCTGCATCTGATATACCTGCATCTGACATACCTGCATCTGATATACCTGCTGATGTCTATATGGGCTCATGTATTATAAATACATTTCAAGTAGCGCCCAATTATGTGCAATGGGGGAAATGGTTATTGAAACCCATATATGCTGAGCCACCCATTCCAATTAACTTTATAAAGGCTACAGAATACGAAGAACCTATGAATTTATCTGTGGATTCTGAATTGGATGCCATCTTAGGAACACATTGTTTTCCAAATTTAGATGAATGGATCCGATCTGATAATAACTCAATAGACAAATGGACAACTTTAGATTTAGATGCTTGGATTCAAGAATTGCAGGAATAATTTTTTTTTTTTTTTTTTTTTTTTTTTTTTTTTTTTTTTTTTTTTTTTTTTTTTTTTTTTTTTAATATATCTTCTAGACTATAAATACAATTTCCCAGGCATCTATTGTATCTTTGGACATCTGCTTAGGAATGAGTTTTGTTCAACTTATCCCATATTACATACTTGCATTTGTTATTGTTAATATTATTTTATCAGGTTTTCAGAATTCGTGGAAAATTATACTGTTTCAATTTATAACTTTTAGTTTGACAGTGTGCGCCGTTCATCTTGTATTTACTCTCATAAAATGGATTTATATATTTGAATTTTTTCCTTCATGGATTTACTCTTAGAAAGATTGGAACATATCCTAAAACGTTGTAGAATTTTACAAAACATTTCAAAAGAAAATGACTGTTTTTTCAAATATGCAGAAATATGTCTAGATGCCATTGATAATCCTACATTTCCTACCGTTAAAGCTATTGATGGAAAATGTTCCGTTTGTTTGAATCCGTTTAACGCTGATTTACCACTTTTGGATTGTAAACATTTATTTCATCAATCTTGTTTGATTAAATGGTTTCAATTTTACAGAAATTGTCCGATATGTCGAACAGAAATAAAATTTTCTTATTATCATCGTCAGACGTTTCTGCAATTGTTGATTACGAAAAAGAAAATTGATGATTATACAGAACAATACATTTCAACGTCCGCTCTTTTAAAGGAGGACGTTGTTTTAAAGGATAATCACGTTCATGCTCTTTTAAAGGAAGGTATATACGCTGGCAATACGATAATAAGTAAGCTTATTGAATATGGATATTGAAAAAAATTTTGTATTCTTTATTATTTTCTGTTCTTTATATATCCCTAATTTCATTTTCTCTTCATTTCAGCTATAATGGAGAAATTTACAAATGCATATTCTGAATATCTTGTCAATATGAATAATTGTTTAGAACTTTTTCAATATTTACTAAATAAATATGAGCAAAAAATTAAAACAGGCTCAAAAAACTTTAAATCTTATAAACATAAATGCAAATTGTATAAATTACACTTTAAAAATTACAAGCAGCATGTTAAAAATTACAAGAAGTTCTTGACATATTACAAGTCTTACGTAGGTGAGGATTTTGTTTTGTTTTTAATAATGTATATAAATTTTTACAGTATTTTTAATGATATAGTTTTAAATAATGTATATTCAATGAGAGTTTTTTTAATAATGTACAGTTTTTAGTAATGTATATAAATTTTTAACGATAGTTTTTAATAATGTACAGTTTTTAGTAATGTATATAGAATGATAGTTTTTAATAATGTACAGTTTTTAGTAATGTATATAGAGTTTTTTAATAATGTATATAAATTTTCAATGAGAGTTTTTTAATAATGTATATAAATTTTCAATGAGAATTTTTTAATAATACATTTTCAGGTTTTTAATAATGTATATTCAATGATGGTGAGAGTTTTTTAATAATACATTTTCAATGAGAGTTTTTTAATAATAAATTTTCAATGATGGAGAGTGTTTGAATAATGTATATTTAGTTTTTTCAATGATGGAGTTTTTTCAATGAGAGTTTTTTAATAATAGTTTTTTCAATGAGAGTTTTTTAATAATAGTTTTTTCAATGAGAGTTTTTTAATAATACTTTTTTCAATGAGAGTTTTTTAATAATACTTTTTTCAATGAGAGTTTTTTAATAATACTTTTTTCAATGAGAGTTTTTTAATAATACTTTTTTCAATGAGAGTTTTTTAATAATACTTTTTTCAATGATGGAGAGTTTTTGAATAATGTACATTTAGTTTTTTCAATGATGGAGTGTTTTCAATGAGAGTTTTTTAATAATACATTTTCAATGAGAGTTTTTTAATAATACTTTTTTCAATGATGGAGAGTTTTTGAATAATGTATATTTAGTTTTTTCAATGATGGAGTTTTTTCAATGAGAGTTTTTTAATAATACATTTTCAATGAGAGTTTTTTAATAATAAATTTTCAATGATGGAGAGTTTTTGAATAATGTACATTTAGTTTTTTCAATGATGGACAAGTAGTTTTTTCAATGATGGACAAGTAGTTTCAGACTAATCTTTAGATTCAATCACTGATAAGCAATTTTTGTATAAAAGGACGTGCACAGAGTCAGAGATTTCAGTCGACATGTATTTCCACGTTGTGTTAGACGTTGAGAGATTACCCTTAGTTTGCTTCGTCGCACCCGATGGTGAAGTCTATTTCAAAGCTGTTGATGTGGCTCGATTTTTAGGCGAATCGAATGTTGAACTGTTTGTGAGACAAAAATCAACCATGAGTTTGAAATCGAGTTTTCCTTTTCTACGGATTAGAAATTTTCGATTCCTTAGTTTTGTGGCTTTAGTGCAAGAAGTTGGCAGACACATGGATTATAACGATTTTTTGAATTTGTGGTACAATGCCACTATTGTGGAACAAACCTCTATATTTGCTAACACCACTCCTTTTCATTGTCCAAAAGTTATCGTCAACTCTTCAAGTAATTTTAATATTCAAATATGGATTAACATGTTGAAAAAAGATGTCATGAGCTTTTACTGGGAACATTATTTGGATAATATCAAAATAATGTACATCAATTATGGTGTTCCGTTTTTTCCCATAGTGCCGCACCAAGAACCAGCGTCATTGTTCCATATTAAAACGGAGAATCCTTAAAATCGGTAAATAGTTTTTTTTTTATTATTGTAGTTATTATTAAATTGTTATAAACGTTTGATCTCTTTATTATTGAGTGTTGAATATATATATATATATATATATATATATAATATATATATATATATATATATATATATATATATAAACGTTCTTTAAGTTAAATTGTTGAATATATAAACGTTTGATCTCTTTATTATTGAGTGAAATGTTCTTTAAGTTAAATTGTTGAATATATAAACGCTCTTTGAGTTAAATTATTGAATATATTAATGTATAAAAGTATTTTTGCTATTATTGAAATACTGTGATAAATTTTTCGAAGAAATATATTAGTCTTTTCTATTTTTTTATAGGTGCACCACCATATGTATATAAATGTATTCACCATATGTATTCATAAATATACATGTAAATATTTTTTGATACAATAAATTTGTAATTTTGTTTCTAGTCTGTAGTTTTTGTTTCTAGTCTGTTATTTTTACTAAATATATAATATATTATTTTTTTAATGTATCTTATAATTTTTTAAAAGGTTGATTGATATTTCTCTAAAAAATACTTTTTTATTCAGTTTCTTTACCATCTTATAAATTTCTAAATGGGTACCGGTACTCAACTAATTTTGCAGCCGACTGTATCGGAACGACCTTTTAAAATAGTGATTATATTGCTCTAAAATACTTAAATATACGGTATTTATTAGAAATTTATTGTTTTTTTTATTAAAATGCGGTTACAATCTTATAAATTTCTAAATGGGAACTAATTTTGCATAGTGATTAGATTTCTCTAAAAATACTTAAATATAGGCTATTTATAAGAAATGTATTGTTTTTAATGCAGTTTCTTTACAATCTTACAAAATGGGTCATTTTAAAATGTCCTTATTTTAAAAAAAGGTGTTTAAAATTTTCAAAAGGAGATTTTTTAAAAAATGGGGATAAATGGACACATAAATGATATATATAGAATTAAAAAAACATGGAAATCATATATATATATATATATATATATATGTATGTATATATATATATATATATGTATATATAAATTTTTTTTTTTTTTTTTTTTTTTTTTTTTTTTTTTTTTTTTTTTTTTTTTTTTTTTTTTTTTTTTAATGATGTGTATATATATATAATACGCTACGTTTTAAAAGAATATTCTGATTATCTTTTAAAATGGATCTCAGTGCAGATGTCATGCTGGATAATATAAAATTTTTCATTGAAAGGATACATGGTTTAAAATCGTTGAATCAAAGTTATATGACTCTCAGAGAAGTGGCTCTTAACCTGCTGTTTGATATAAGATCTTTTATTGAAGAGAGGATTAGTTCGTCGGATAAAAGTTATAAATTCAGAGATAGGCATGGCTCTTTTCCTATGAATTTTAAAGATTTCAAAGAAAGAATATCCGGGATAAAAGAAAAATTTAATGAATTACAATGTGATATTGATGAGCATTTATACTTTTTAGAATTATGGTGTGCACTATTGATGGATCAGGAAGATATTGACAATTTAGTAATAAATATTTCAAAAGAAATATATTATTTAATAACTCTTATTATGGAATAAACTTTATTTTTTAAAATGTGTTATTTGTTATAAATGTCATAAAGATGTCGATTATATTAAATTCAAATCAATCATATATATAATTTTGTTCCTCTTTAGTATACAATATAAGAAGCTCATATATTGGTTCGAAGAATCTCATTTCTTATTCGATTACTTTATCCTGTGATGTCTACAGATTGCTTAGAAGAATATTACAACGATATTATGAAATATAAATCGAGTATTGTAGTATTTAAAAGAGATTTGGATAATTTTAAACAAACAATCAAAATGATGAAAAGGAATACGAAAAAGAAGCGGAAATGTATCAAAACTTATGAAATCAATTTTCGAAAGTATTTAGAATTTATGAGAATTTATAAGCAACATCGAAAATATTATAGTGAATGGTTGAAATAACTTTCCATTCTGGTAAAAACTTTATACATTTTTTTGAATCATCAGTTGTGTAAAATGTGTTACAGTAAAGTGAGTACAAGTAAATGTATAACAGATGTATATTAAAAGGGTGTAATAAAAATTATGGTAATAATTTTGGTCTCTTTCTTATTTATTCATTTATTTATTCATTTATTAATTTATTTATTAATTATATATATATATATATATATATATATATATATATATATATATATATATTTTTTTTTTTTTTTTTTTTTTTTTTTTTTTTTTTTTTTTTTTTTTTTTTTTTTAAATATGTATTGCTATATATAATGGTGCTATATATATTTTTTAATACATATTTTATCTTTATATACAAGTAAATAGATTTCTGTTTTATTGATCATTTGTAATCTCAATATGATATTTAATTCCAAATTAGCAGTTTCATATGGTTTAATTGTTAAAACAGCTTCTAAAAAAGTAGTCATCTTAAAACGTAAAGTACCATACTGTGTACAAGATTTTTACTTTCATTTACACCGTAATCGTATAAATTATAAATTTACAAACTTGGAACCCATCAAAGATTTGGAAGAATTTTTTGAATCTTATTGGTTAACTAAATTAAATTTTAATGATTATAATGATTATATAGCTTTTAAAAATAATAAAGAATATGAAGATTTATATGATTTTCCACATGGACAAAAAAAATGTTCTACGAAGAAAATGAATCGTCTTAATTTATTTCTCTCGGCTTATAGAGAATTTCAAGAAGAGACTGGATTTAGATTTTCATTTACACTAAAAGATATTACAAATTATCCTCTAAAAAAAGTAGAATTTGAAGGATGTAATAATTGCAAATATATACAATATTATTTTATTGTGAATGATGCAAAAAAATTGAAACGGTTCCGATATTTTGATTCTTTTAATTTACATAATGAGTATAAAGTTAATTCTTGGATAGATGATAGACTATTATATGATGGACAATTAATACCAATAGTAAAAGCTTATATAATTTTGAAAAGACAACAAAAGTACAAAAAAGATTATAAACATTTATTATTAGTATAAAAAAATTTTTAGACCAATTAAAAAAAAAAAAAAAAAAAAAAAAAAAAAAAAAAAAAAAAAAAAAAAAAATTTTTTTTTTTTTTTTTTTTTTTTTTTTTTTTTTTTTTTTTTTTTTTTTTTTTTTTTTTTGCGATATCTATCTCTATATATTTTCATTTATTCTTTTAGACAAATTCATTTCTTTTCATAAATATGAGTTTGTTTGGTGAATCTGCTATTCCAGGTCTCTGGAACCAATGTATATGTGAGGAAGTTTTAGCTGTTTCTAATCCATATGTAACAATAAATACGATACATTACCGTATTTTTAAAAAATTGGAATCCATTTCGGGATATTCTGCTATCCCTAAAAAGAATACAGATTTATTTGGTTTATTGCATGATGATATTTTAAAATCATACGAATTTAAAAAACAATTACTGTCCAATGAAGAACGCCATTGCACGGAGCGTATTTTATCAAACGATGCACCTAATCCTAATGAATTGTTAAAATTTGCAAATTATTGGATGAAACATGAACCATCTCTCGTTTATAAATGGTTTGCGGTAGATGGTATATTGGGCGATCATCCAAAATATTATGTTTATGAATCGTTTAATCCAGTTTATAAAGACCATTCAAATGCAATAAGAGATATGTATAATTATTATGAATCTCCAGAAACGATTAAAAAGATTGTCGAAATTGCATTTGAAATACAGTCTAATCAAGAGGAGGATGAAATGATAAAATCTTTAGTTGAAAAATATATAGAATCTGTTGGAGATGTCAATAAAATAAAAGAATTGAGACAGAAAAAAAATCCTAAAAGAAAAATGGAAAATTAATATCAAACGATGCACCTAATTCTTAAAATTTACAAATTATTGGATCTCTCATTTATAAATGGTTTGTAGTACATTGGGCTATCATTCAAAATATTATGTTTATGAATAGTTTAATCCAGTGTATAAAGATCATTCCAATGCTATAAGGGATATTTATTATTATGAATCTCTAGAAATGATTAAAAAGATTGTCGAATTTGAAATACAGTCTATTAAAAAAAAAAAAAAAAAAAAAAAAAAAAAAAAAAAAAAAAAAATTTTTTTTTTTTTTTTTTTTTTTTTTTTTTTTTTTTTTTTTTTTTTTTTTTTTTTTTTTTTTTTTTTTTTTTTAATTATCTTTCGAATTTTTTTGCTATAAATATTCTTCTGAGACTCCTAAATTTTAGTCTGCATAGATATTCGGGACGATTTATTGCTCCGATATATTTCTGTTTGGAATCTCATATATATTATATTTCTATATTTTATATTCATTTTAATTTAAAGATATG
Source organism: Pardosa pseudoannulata (assembly GCA_032207245.1). Classification (NCBI taxonomy): domain Eukaryota; kingdom Metazoa; phylum Arthropoda; class Arachnida; order Araneae; family Lycosidae; genus Pardosa; species Pardosa pseudoannulata. The sequence goes on from JAGEOH010000102.1 coordinate 48,481, forward strand.
GCTGATACTTTAATTTTAACTGTTGAAAATATGGATGTAGATTCCGAGTTGGAAGACGGTGAACTCGTTGAAGATTTTTCAACTGAATTACCGACTCAACCTGATAAATCGACTCAACCTGGTAAATCGTCTCAACCTGATAAATCGTCTCAACCTGATAAATCGACTCAACCTGATAAATCGTCTCCCATAATTATTCAATTACCCAAAATTGTAAAATTAAATCCTCATCATTATCAACTGACCAAACATGATACAAAAAAAGCTGTTTTAGCTATGAGACCAGATGGCTATACTCTTTCAACTGGACGGCATTCATTAGTCGGAACATTTTTGAATCGTGTGTCCTTGGACATTAAAAAATTAAATGTGCATAAATTATATTTTGTGGATTCTTTATCTTTTCACTTGTGGAAAAAACATTCTGTAGCTCATATCGAAAATGAAATCATGGCCGACGCTCATTATACGCCTTGTCATTTTTGTGGCATGTTGGACTGTCACCGGTGGTTGGCCATTATTTTTGGAATTGCCCGTTTAAAGCCATTCGGTGTGACGCCCATTCTACATTGCCGACCGAGACAAAATGTGATTCATGCAGTTCCAGCAGTATTGTGTATCAATTCATCTGGATATACGTTAACCAATGGAGAAATTAGTATTTCTGAAGATGTGGAAAATGTCTCGATGGCACATGTGTCGCGTACCATTCATAAAACGAAAGTGAGCGAATTATATTTGGTGGATCTGTATACTATTAACAAATGCAAATTTCTCTACGTAAATCCAACCAAAATAAAGTATATGAAGCCACCAAAATCGAACAGTATATGCACTTATTGTAAAAGCAGAGAGTGCCATAGATGGAAAGCTGTCATGGGAGGCATATGTCGTATATTAAAACAATATGTCAATCCCATTCCACATAATGAGCATTAAAAACAAATTATGTTAAGAAATTATAGTGATATAATGCTGAAATAAAATAATTTTAAATTAACGTTTATGTTTTATTAAAAAACTATACCAATTAGGTATTTTATTAAAAATATTAAATTAATTAAAATAAATTTATTGAAATAAACAGAAAGAAATTAATTAAAATAAATTAAAATAAATTTATTAAAATAAACAAAAAAATTAATTAAAATAAACATATTAAAATAAATTTATTAAAATAAACAAAAAAATTAATTAAAATAAACAGATTAAAAGAAATTTGACATGGATAATTTAATATATCGGATAATTTAATAAATTTCACATGGGTAAACAAATACTTCTAAAGACATTTTTTTAGTGGTATTAAAAATTGTATAATGATAGTTATTATAAAGAAAATATTTAAAAAAGTAAATTAAGTAGTATCCTTTCTTTTAATATTTACTGGTGTATTTATTTTTATGGATTTAATTAATGATACATATGACCAAAATATTGATTCTATGGGTCATGAATTTAACAATATTTGTGAAGAAGATTTATACACATAGGGATTTAAGCTTATAAAATGGACATTTTTAAAATTAGTTTAAAAAAACTTGAAATTTTTACATTTTTGACAATAATTAGAGTTGTCCGATTGACATGGGAGTTGTATACTTATAATGTACATTTGATATTATAATATTGAGTTGAATCATCTTAAACTTTATTTCAGGCTTATAAAATGGATATTTTTAAAATTAGTTTTCAGATTTATTATAGTAGGTTTAATATTTAAAAACAAAAATTTATATCCTAAACTTGGACAACTAATAAAATGGCATTGTTGGCTTTCTATCTCAAATAAGTTGTCTAAAATATTCGTTGAAAATTAAATCAAGTTTTAAAATATTTAGTTAAAATATTATTAATAAACTTAAAATAAAGAAATCATAATTTGAAAAAAAAAAAAAAAAAAAAAAAAAAAAAAAAAAAAAAAAAAAAAAAAACTTTTTTTTTTTTTTTTTGTTTTTTTTTTTTTTTTTTTTTTTTTTTTTTTTTTTTTTTTTTTTTGAGATTGCTTTATAGATTTCTTTTCTATATAAATTTAGTTTTTACAATTTTTTCCAAATCATTTCACGAATATTTCAACCATCCCTCTTTATTATAAAAAATAAACTTTCATTCTTATATGTAATATTTTATCGTAGGATACATTTTTTCGGAAGTATTTTTATTTATTTCCGTAAATCCTTTATTACTTGATATCTCGGCCCCTCTTTAATTATTTATTTCCGTAAATCAATTATTACTTGATCTCTCGGCTCCACTTTAATATGACAGAATGGTTAGTATCCGATATATGTCCATATGTAAATGAAGAATGGCCATCGGATGAACCTATATTAATTCATTTTTATGGACAACAACCGTCTTATCATGATGAAATTTTGTATTTAAGAATCGAACATATGTTTGTCAATTTATATAGATCTATTCTTTCCGAAAATATATTTAAACAATTATTATGTGATTATTATATGTTTTTATACACTTTCAAGTATATCGACGAATGGTTTTATAATAAACCTAAACTTTTACGTAGATTGCCACAATTGTATCAATTTGGATTTTTCGAATGGTGTTTTAGAACGTGTTTTCATTTGCAATCTGCCTTTCTTTCGAAAGGTTTTCTTAGTACAGACAAAACATTTGAAGAAATATTTAAACCTTATACTACAACTTATTACAACTTTTTGTATAATAAAATTTCTAAAAAAGACATTTCTTCCATAAATCTTGCACTGGAAAATTATTATGATTGGTTATACACTCATGCGGACCATTACATCCATTTCAACGATGATTGTTCTAAAGACGTACAAACTTTTTGTACTCGTAAAATAACAAAAAAGAAAATAGAATGTAACCTTTGCCTGGAATTTTTTTATAAAAATGATAAAGCCATTAAATTAATACCGTGTAAACATTTATATCATCAGAAATGTATGAAAGCTTGGTTACAGAAATTGCATAAAAATGGTTTTTATTCAAAGAAATGTCCAAAGTGTGAATTATAATGTAAATTATTTAAATAAATTTTTAATTTTCAAAGTGGAAATATATAATAAAAAAATAAATACGTATGAAATGATATAAAAAGTTATTTTGAAAAAGTTTTTCTTTGGATTATAAATTTTATTTCAATAAGTCACCTTAAAGTTGATAATGAATATTTAGACCATTATGTCATAAGGAGCAAGAATATTAAAAAAAATTATGTTAAAAAATTCAACTGATGACATAAAATAATTAGTTATTTTTTTGTCAGATTAAAATATTTTTGACATGGATAAACAAATACTTCTAAAGGCATTTTTTGGTGGGATAAAAAAATCGTATAATGATAGTTATTATAAAGTGAAAATGACAAAAATAAATGTAGTTGTATATAGTTCCTTTCTTTTAGCGTTTACTGGTTTATCTGTATATACTGTTATGAATTTAACTAATGATTGTAATACATATGAAAACGAAACAACAAGAGAAATTTATAAAATTTACCAAAACATTGATTCTATGGGATATATAAAATGCCATGAATTTAACAATATTTGTGAAGAAGATTTATGTACATGTATTTATAAGGCAAGTGACGTGTTTCAACATAATTGTTTTACCTTTACTAAAAATATTGTAGATTCTAAGAGTGAATGTTTAATAGTTTCAGATGTCATTAAGGGATGTAAAATTGTTGTATGTAAATAATCTATGAGTGTAATATGTATAATACATTGAAAGTTAATAAATCATAAGTTAAAAAAAAAAAAAAAAAAAAAAAAAAAAAAAAAAAAATTTTTTTTTTTTTTTTTTTTTTTTTTTTTTTTTTTTTTTTTATCTATAAAAATTATTTTTTCTGGATTATAAATTCAGCTTACAATACTTTCATATTTTTATTGTGTATCGCTAAATAATAAGTAAAGTAATGGACTATGATGCTTTTATTCAAAGAGTTCAACAATGCTCATTATTAAATAATAAAATTAAAGAAATTTCTAATCAAACTAAAGCTTTGAATTTAGTCGATTTAAATTGGGAAGAACATTTAATTAATCATCCTGTTTATAAACGGCATCTTGAAAAAAAGATTAAATATTCCAAAGGACATGCGGTAGCTAATGAAAAAGCTCATGTTCGTAATATTATTAATAATGATGACCAGTATAATATTTTAGTATTTGGACAATTTTCATTATCTCAAAATGAAGAAAATGATTTTTCTATTGTTTCTCGAAATTGTCCACCTTTAACCAAAATTGGTTTATCGATGCAAGAACATTCTGAATTAAAATTACATGATGGTGGTCGATTTTTTGTTAAATTATGTGACCCTAGAATGTGTTGTCATTGTCATAAATATCATATCAGTTACGGTATCCCTTTTCCTTCTAAAAATTGGTGTATTTTAAATTGTCAAATATTTGATGGTGAAAAAATATATGAAAATTTTACCCAAGAAATACAACAATGTATGTTAACTATCAAAAACTTTTTAGCCGTTTTTCATATGCGCATTTCTGCAAGAACTAGCTTTGGCGAATCTTATAAAATTAGTGGAGAAATTTACAAAATGATTATTTTTCAAGAATCAGCTCTCATTTCTCCTAAGACATTAGAACTAAAGTTGGATTTGTTACCTAAAATTGAATACCCTGATAATAAAGAAATTGAATATCCTAAAGAAAATGTTGAGCGTTCGTGATTTAATCAAAGACATTAAAAATATTCAAACTAAACAAAAATATTTAACTATGTTAAAAAAACATAATGCAGCCCAGTCTTCGTTTGGATTTATTTATAGAGATAATACGTTTGTTTTGTATCATATTTATTAAAGTGTAACAATGTATATCTACTGGATTGTTTTATGTATGTATATATTTCTTCTCTTTTTATATGTTTTTTCAAGACCCAAATCACAACCTATAAAAATTTGGCCTCATTTACCTGATATTTTGCTTGATAAACCTAAACCGTCATCCTGTACATCTGATAAAGAATGCCCATTTGATCATAAATGTTTAGATAATGCCTGTATTCCTAAATTTTTAAGAGGTACTCAGTGTCAAAATGGTGAATGGAAAAAAGAATTTTATTCAGGATCTGTCTCTGCTATTTGTATCTGTAAAGAACCGCTTATTTATAATCAAAAATTTTTTGGAGGTGATTGTAATGTATTAGTTGCCTGTGGAAAGCACGGTGAATTTGATCCAATTACTAAAAAATGTAAATGTAATCTAGGTTATAAACCAGGTCCTAATTATACATGCGTCGTTTCAAGTGCTTTGGAACAAATTGCAGCTAGACCTTGTAGATCTAATGAACTTGAGGTATCTAAAATTTCAGTAAATGATGGATTTCATCCTGATTATATACAAAAACTTAAAACTCAAAAGTTAAAATGTGTCAAAAAACCCTGCTCATTTGATCCATACCACGGATCAATATTGACAAAAGGTATGTATAAACCTTATTGGGGTTGTGTCTGTAATCCGCGTTATGGATTATATGGAGTTCATTTAAGTAATGATAAATATCTGGAAGGTAATGGATACGATGCTTGTGTCAGTGTTTATAAAAAAGAAGCGCCTATACCAGTTCCAGTGAAATTAGCCACTTATTATTATGTAGGTAACAGACCACCTATATCTTTTATTCAATTCACAATAGGAGGCAAAATTTTGAATATCGGACAAAAATGGCCTTATAGTTATATGCAATATATTTTAGAGACTGAAAGAATGTCAGCCAGAATACGATATTGTCCTACTGGAATACTTAATACGTTTTATTGTCAAGAACATGGTTATAAGGATACCTATCACAGAATAAATTGTAGCAAGTTAACAATGAATCGGAAATATACGTTTATAATAGATGAATATCAAACTAGAAGCGGAGGATATGAAACCTATTATAGAGAAGGTGAATATAGTAAGTTACCAGATCATGTTCAGGCCTATTTAGATATGTATGTATATCCTGCGTGTAAAATAACGGAAAACCATATACGACATTATAATATCAATCCTATGTTTGCTAATCGAGTAATACTCAATCCAAATCTTTTAACTTATCCAAGAAAATCTGATTTATTTAGAACTAATGGAATATCGCTGGTATATAAGATTGATCGTTGGCATTTAGATACGGAAGACGGTTATAATGTACGACTCTATAAAAACATAGAAACAAATGTACCTTCATTATAAAAAAAGAGAAGAAAAATGAAACGAAAGCATGAAGATGATGATGAAGAATTGCATAATTCAAAACATGTATCAGAGGAAATAACAAATGATGATGAAATTTTCAATGATTTAAAAACAAATTCATTAGATGATAATGAGGATATACGAACATTAAAAAGAAAACGTGAGCAGGATACATCAAAACGTAAAACGAAAGAAAAAATAACAAATGATGGTGAAATTTTAAAAGATTTAAAAACGAATCTATTAAAAGATAATAATAAGTTTAATGATTACATATCGACACAATTATATGAAACTCAAAAACAATATTTTACAGTTTATTTACAAAAATTAATGGATAAAATACCAATGGCTAGAGAATTGGTTAAAATTGTTCAAGAAACGGATGATATTAAAAAATTTGAATTCACTTTTACAGCAGCTAAAAGCGTAATAAATTCCCAAATGAAAGTCAGTCAAATAAAAACATTGCATACTGTATGTGACATGCTGTATGGATTAGTTGGTAAATATATACATGAACGAGTTGTGACACCTGCTTTAAAAAATGTAATGTCACCAAATCAGTTGGAAAAAGCTTTTAATATATATCAAGAATATGCATCAGCCGAAGAAGATAATAATGTATTAGAAATGCAATGTTTACTATATTATATTCAAGAAATGTTGGAAAAAGAAGAAACAGTTCCAATTACAAATCCTATGTACACCAGAATAACACAACAATTGAAAGCAACAAGTAAATATGTAATTGCCATCTTGGTGTCATTATCAACACCAAAAAATCCAGATTTTGAAATCCATCAAGAGAATGACAGAGGAAAGTAAAAAAAAAAAAAAAAAAAAAAAAAAAAAAAAAAAAAAAAATTTTTTTTTTTTTTTTTTTTTTTTTTTTTTTTTTTTTTTTTTTTTTTTTTTTTTTTTTTTTAAATTAGTATGTATAAATATATTTATAAATTATTTTATACTGAATCCATTTCATTCCGTTTTAAAAATGTATTACAGACGTTTTCATCAAAAATATTTAGACATGGCTATTGCAAAGGAAGTTGTTACAATGGAACAAGTCGCCCATATTCTTCGATTTTATGAACAAGATGAATTTATTCTTCAAGGAATAGAAAATGTCAATAAATTAAAATCTGTCATACCAGATGTTGAAGAAATTAATTATGATGCAAATAAAGATTTATATTTTATCAAAATCAAACAATGGCCTTATTTAAAAGAAATGTGTTTAAAATTTGCTCCTAGAAGCCCTTGTCAATGGATTTATGTTTCTGAAATGGATAATACTTTATTTCATTATCATATAGATACATTTAATATTGAACTTCATTAATATTTCGACCATCCACCTTGTAATGTTGTTACAGCTATCATACGATGAGGCATTGATTCCACCAATGTTTGAAAATATTCATTTGGCAAACTATTAAATGTTAGTACAACACGTTCCCATAACTGATCTTTGTTGTCAGTTTTTGGTTCTATTTTTGCCATACGTCGCACTAATTCAGCCCATATATTTTCAACTGGATTCATATCGGGACCTTTGGCTGGCCAATCTTCCATATAGCACACATTATGGTCTTTAAACCATTTTTTTGTCATTGCACTCTCATGAATCGATGACTTGTCATGCATATATATTAAATTGTTACGAACCAATTCTTCTTCTATTAAAGGTAAAATTTCTGTAGTATAATATTCTGAATTTAAAGTTTTTCGAGTAATTCGATGTATACAACGTACCGATCCACCAAAAGCCATCCAAACTGCTACAGTATGACGTTTTAAAGGTACCACTGATAAATAGGCTGGATCAAATCGATTGCTCTTCGTTGGTCTATACACTTTAATTTGTCCTGTGGATGAGGATCTAAATATTTTTTCATCTGAAAATACGACTTTATTCCATTGACTTAAAGTCCAACCTAAATGATTTGAAGCAAATGTCGCTCTAAATTCTTTATGTTTATCTGTTAAAAATGGTTTACGAGCAGGAATGCGACATTTCAGTCCTCGTTCTTTTAATCGTCTTCGAATAGTGTCACGGCTACAACTTAAATTAAACGTTTCTTGCAAACTGACACTGGTCATAAACGGATTTTCTTTAGTAGCTTCATATATTTGATCATCTATCGTTTTATCTGTACAACGTGGCCTACCTGGTCTTTTTGTTTTAGCTTTACCTTTTCGAGCAACCCAATAATGAATTGTTGAAAATGGAAGCCTTAAATTAATAGCAATTTCTCGTTCTGACATATTTTCATTATAATATAAACGTGTAATTATATGTCTATATTCCATACTTTGTTAAATTAGGAAACTTTTTTTTTTCATAAAATAAGACAGATGATGGAGTTTGCCAAACTTATTCAAGCCTGTCATCCCGGAGATATTGTTTTACAATCTAATTTACAAATTGGTTGTAATATTTGTCAAAAAGTGCTAATTGATAATATTTATGAGTATATTAAAGGTTATTCAGATACTATATATGCAGCCGATATAGCTCGAGCATTTTATGAATGGACCGGTGATGATAAAGTTCCTTTACCATTTGCTATCACAGATATTGATGGCATTTTCAGTAAACGAATAAATAGTCAAAATTTACACCAAGTTCAGGAAAGTATTGAATTATTAAGAGCTATAAATGCCCCATTTACAAAAAATCCACATCCTCAAATGTCGCAAGCTATGAATGCGTTTATGATAAACTATCTGAAATCAGTTTCCGATATACCTGATGGTGAACACGTTTATACTATAGTACAGGCTATGAATCAAATTTTAGAATCGAAAGAATATATCAATCCTTTTGATTTTTATTTTTCAAAATTGGTTCCTTTTACACAATCTTGTGTATCCAAATGGCAACCTATAGAATATAGACCTATTGATTCTAATTTAGCCAAAGAATTATGGATTCAATTAAATATATCCAACACTATTCGTAAAACGTTTGGTATGTATTCTATATCTTTTGATGTTTTCCACGCGATGGTATCTTCTTATTCCTGTTCTAATGACTATGATATGATTGGAAATTGGGTTTTAGATTTTATGACACGTATATGTCGTGGTTTTTATTTTTGGAAAAATTACCAAGATTGTATATTTGTGAAACGTATGAATTATGTTATAAATACAGAAATTACACGAAAAAATCATTTACCTATATTTCAATTCATTAAACAAGTACAACAAGGTAATGGTATTGAATGTTTATCTAATAATTGGAATCATTATTTAAAATCGATTCAAATCATTAATGAAAAATTTCACATACCGCATATGTCATTCGATGTCCTTGAAATGGCTACTTATCAAATGTTTCCAGCCGTTTTATTCGAAGATTATGTAGATTATTTAGGTTTTACATTAGCCTCGGCTCATATTATTACTTCTGTAGATCCTAAAACAGGTCAAATTCGAAAAGGCGCTTTCAAAAAAGCTCGGCATGTGTATAATTTTGTTCAAAAAATGGTTACCCGTATCAACGAATATGATAATAAAAGTGTAATTTGGACATTGGATATGTTACGTTTATTTATATCTTCTCAACCCAACTTGGAAATGGAGATTGCTGAAATCGTTAAATTATTTGTAACAGAAGAATAAAGATGGAAACTATGGAGGGACATAATCTTTATAAAACTATTTGTAATGAACTAGAAAGCCTACTCGCCCCTAATAATGAATGCGATTTAATGACACTTAGAACTAAAAAAGTGTACTTGGTATCCAATATTATGTCGGTATTAGGTGTTAAATGGAAGTATCTCTTTAATACATTTAAAACTCATTCTTTTATCCATTTAAATATAGCAAAGAGAATAATGAATGGAGAAGATGAAATAGATTCACTATTAGCACAGGGATTTGTTCGAAATGATAAATTACTTCGCATATTTAAAACAGTATCCCCTGTTAATGATCAGCTATTAGCTGTAGATGGATTAATGGGAAATTTATCGAATGGTCCAAATTTTGATTATAAACATTATCTTCAAAATTTAAAAATTGATGAACCTAAAATTTCATTTGATGATGAACCTGTATATAGAAGAAAACATGTATTAATGGTGAGATTAATGTATAAAGAAATTGTTCCCATGACTAGTGAACCATCAAAATACATTTATAATATTTTAAGAGAAATATTTAAAGAGGTCCTTGATGTGGAATTGCCTGTGTTAGCTGATTTTAATGAGACATTACCTGAAGATGTAAAAGATACTTGTAAAATGCAGTATCTAAGCCATATGCTAGAAAATGAAATTGAAGATTTATACAAAAGTTTGAAAGTGAAAGGTGAAAAAAGAAATGGTGATGAAGAATTATCTACATCAAATAAAATAAAAAAAGAAAAGTGAAGTGATAAAATAAAATCATAAATATATATTAAAAAAAAAAAAAAAAAAAAAAAAAAAAAAAAAAAAAAAAAAAAAAAAAAAAAAAAAAAAAAAAAAAAAATTTTTTTTCTTTTTTTTTTTTTTTTTTTTTTTTTTTTTTTTTTTTTTTTTTTTTTTTTTTAATACTTATCAAGTATAAAATGGATTACAAAAATTTGGTTCTTCAACTCTTGGAACAAGGTTCGTATCCAGTTTTACAAAAATATGTGATTTTCGATATATTTTTCAAGTTTATCCCTACAGATTTTAAACCTTTATATTCAAAATCTATTGCACGAATAGAAGCAGATACTAATCCTTATATGTTGACTTATCTTATTAAAAATGGAAACCGTTTTATAATTAATTATATTGATCAATTGAATATTGATAACATTCCATTACAATGTATTACAATTAAATTTCCACGTTCACTTTTAGATAAACGTATATTACAATCTTCAAGTGAGACATTTGAGGAAGAAATTTATCATTTTATCACATTCCTGAACTATAACGTTCCAAAAATTTGTTCTTTTTTAAATTTAGATCCTAATCAAGCTACACGATTTTTACCACAAAAGATTACACTTTGGGTTTCCAATTATACTCGCCAAACTCTTAAATCTCGCATTTTGTCTACTGAAGAATTGGAATGTTTTGGTCCTAATAATCATGATATCATTCCTACTCGAATGTTATTAGGACATTTATCACCATGTACTTCTAAATCTAAAATTTTATCTCTTAATAATAATTATAATAATAATAATTTAAAATATACACATTATTATATTGAAAAACATAAAACAATCATCAATCTTGCATTCAATCCTTTAGAAAATCCAATTATTAACGATATTTAATACGGAAAGCATAGGTTTTATTTTCACTACGATCTGGTTCCATTTTCTTATAACGTTTATTACTATCATAATTATGACAAATACGTCTAATACCTCTACATATCGGTTTTGGTAAATTAACATCTTCGTCATCGCATTCATCACTTGAAGGACTTATACTTAAAATCGATTCATCCGAATCTACATCACTCAATTCCCTACGATGAAATCTACCCAATTTTGCCTTCATTTTTATTTTTCTTTTTCGACGTTGAGGCTTATAATATCTATCAACATATCTTCTATTATTTGAATTTCTGGCTACTTGCCACTCTCGATTAGAGACATTTATATAATTTTTAAATTCATTAAAATCGCCTCGAGTATCAAAATATATACTTAAAGATGTGATAGGAACTAAACCTGTATTATCAGCTAAATGTTCTATTGTCTCCATTCTTGCATCACCATTTCTTAAATCACTACCGTTAATTAAACGATAAGCAGATTCAATTGGGATTTTTCTAGGATAAGTCATTCTTTATTTTCGATATAAAACTTGTCCATAAAAATATAATTTATAAAAGGGAGATTCTCGCACATACATGTGTGTATCATAATGCGCATGTTCATATTTATCATACGTTTCCCAATGAGCTAAAGCGTGTACTAGAAAAATGAATAACATTTGCCACATAGTCAGTGTTTGAAAGTATTCAGCTGGACTTTTTTCTTGCTCCACTGAATAATAAAAATTGATAGTACCTCTTGCTTCATTAATAACTAATTGATTGGATTTACTCATAGTTGAACAAAATTGTTTATGAATTAAATAAAATTCATGCATATTAAAAATAACGTGAATATCAACCTGATTATTGGATGTATTTTCTTCGAAATATAAATGAAAAATTTCTTTGGGTCCATTCGGCTTATTCCAATAATAAAAATTAAGATTGTATTTATTTAAATTGATAGGTTGTTTAAAAATAAAATTTAAAATCGGTACCCATTGTTCAAAAATTAAATGTGTTTGTTTCAAATCACAATGTTGCCATTGTTGTATCACTTGATAAATTAACATCCATGCTTCACGCCACATATTTATTTTGTTATCAATCGTAGATTTCCGATTTTCATGACGGTCAATAGATCGTTCCATCTTTACTTTAAAAAATAAGCATGACTTGGGTTATATTTCTATGTATATGGTTTTTCTTTGTATGGTTTTTATTATCAGACCAACATGTAGATGATAAAAAAGAGATTACAATATCTGTACCCACATTTAAACAAAGCTGTTCAAATAAAAAAATAAACTGTATTAATGATTGTAGCTTTTTATGTGTAGAAAATGAAGCAGAATGTGTCGGAGGTGTTTGTGAAGTATTTCAACAAAAAATTCCCTGTGAAAAAAATACAGGTGGACTATTAATGATGTTAAATGACCCTACGCCTCATTGGCAATGTATATGTACAAATTCAACATTTTTTTCAGGTCCACAATGTAATCAATTAAACCCGGACGTATGTCAAAATGGAACATTTTTGTTCTCGAATACTAACAATTATTATTGTTCCTGTTCTAAACCATATGTAAAATATGAATTGAATGGAAAACCTTATTGTTTACCTAAAATATACACAAAGTTTTTACATTCAAGAATGAGTGATGTGCAAATACTAGGTTTAAATATAGGATCATTGCATTTGATTTCAAATATCTTATCATAAAAAATAATTACCAGTTTAAAAAAATATTTAGATATACATTTATCTTTCTAATTAATTGATAATTTAATAATTTTGGATACTAAAGGTAGAAAATATGGCTATGGATTCTTCAGAAAAACGGCCAGAGATTTGTTTGTATGAAGATGAAAATTGGTTAATTTCTGGTCAACATACAGATAGCGAGGAAGAAAATTTTTCTGATGATGAATATAATGATACAGATGATGAGGATTATCTTCATTATTTACTTAGTGATATACATTATAATAATGATGAATTACCTGATACGTTATCAATATTTGATTCTTACAAATTCCTTCCAAAATTGTTATATCATTACATAATATTAAAAGAAAAATTTAAATCATCTCAATTGAAAAAATTATTATGTGAAATCATAATATCTAAAGAATATGTTGACACCAAATGTGCGATATGCCTTGAAAATTATAATGAAAATGAGCGAGCAACAAAATTAGTATGTAATCATATATTTCATGAAGAATGTATTATGTCTTGGATAAAAAGACCTATAATTGAAAATTACATTCCAAATGTCATGACTTGTCCAGTGTGTAGGAAACCAATAGACATAAAATTATGCGAAAATACTTATTTGCCCCATTCGATTGATTTATGGATTGGGAATTTATTTGACGAGTAAAAAAAAAAAAAAAAAAAAAGTCATCTATATATATGGTTATATTTTCATAAATTGTCAGATGGCTACTATTCAGGATGTAGAACAGTGGATTTTAGCTAGGCGACTGAATAATTTTATCAACTGTGATAAAGTTTTGTATGTTTTACTGATTTCTTCCACAGATTCTTTCAAACCCATCAAGGATATTCAAAAAGTTTTACGCATTACCAAAAAACCTTTGATTTGGTTTGTTCAACAATTTAAAAAGCATAAAGTACATATTCAATACACTACATTATTTTCAAGAAAAGATATTCAATTATATGGCAGAATTGCCTCAAAAGTTTCAAATGGAATCGTTCAAAAACTCTTGGAATCCAATTACAAATCCGTCACATTTGTCTGCTCCACATCCTGTGCAAAACAACTGTGTTTGTATGACAACTTTGAAATTATATCCCCAGAGACACTGGCCAATCGAATGCTTAAATTTTCACCTTAAATATTTATTTACTCTGAAAGCAATGCATCATATGCGTGAAAGTGAATCCGCTAATTCTATTCAACACATTTATCAAAATATATTTCAAGATATAAAAAAGTGGTTTAAAATATCCGATATCAAAGAAAATGATACTTTATACCAAGAAAAGCTTATGGATTTATTTGCCAATACAGCTAGCAAACATTATGCTATTAAAGAAATGCCATGTAACCTGTCTGAATGGAATCGACTTTTATCCCATTGGTTAAGGCAAAATATCTTAGAAAATTGTATTAAAAATCGTGATATTTATATCATATTAGCTGTGGATGGATTTATGGGTTTTCAACCGAAAGATTTAAAGAAATATTTGACCAATATTATAAACAAGTTAAGAAATGGTTATTATTTGCATAATGAAGCTGTGCGTTTTATGTATAAATGGATAGATAACTCTAAAATATCAAGTTTAACAGGTACAGATTCTAGTTCCGTTATATTTTTAGCACTTTTAAATGTATATGAAAATGAATTAACAATTTATGATAATGAAATTAAAATGAATCTATATCAAATAAAAACATGGGTGGAAGGTTATTTGCATCAACATTCAAATTATTATAAAATTATTAAAGAAATAGATGATACTCTATTAAAAGAATTGGGATTAGTGTATAAAAATCAATTTTTATATGACGATAAATGGAAAGATATAGCAATGGAACAAGTTGAAAAACTAAATAATTATTTAAATGATGAAAAATAAGTTATAAATGAAAAACATAACCATAGGTGTTTTAGGGTGCGCTGCATTATATACAACGTTTATTATTATATTATGTATATATATAATACGTAAAATGTGGATATTAATAATATTTATAATAAATTTGTGTGTATTTTTAATATTTTTCACTGGGTATATAAAAAAATGGAGAGTGTTTGAATTGATTGGAGAATCATTTGACATTTGTTATTACATATGTAGATTGCAACAAACTAATACCATATCAATAAAAGATAAATAAATAATAATTAAAAAAAAAAAAAAAAAAAAAAAAAAAAAAAAAAAAATTTTTTTTTTTTTTTTTTTTTTTTTTTTTTTTTTTTTTTTTTTTTTTTTTTTTTTTGTTTGTATGTCTTATATATACGAGTTTTTATGGTACTTATAACAATATTTTCCTACGACTCTTAATATTACATTCTATTGAAAGAATGTTTCTATATTTTATTTCAGGTGTATTTAGCATTTTTATTTCGTATTTTATTTGGTTGTTCTCAAGAGGAATTAAATACACAAAAACTCGACAAAACGCTATTGACCCATTTCGACGGCAAGATGGATCTGTTGGATATGATTTATATGCCCCAGAAGATTTTATTATTGAAGCATTAGAAACTGTTGTTATAAATACAGGTATTCGTATTGAAATACCCTTCTATATTGAAGGACGGATATTGGAAAAATCTTCAAATGCTAGTACAACAACTTTTCATGTAAGAGCAGGTGTTATTGATCCAAATTACAGAGGTAATATTTGTGTTGTCTTATGGAATCATCATCCACAAAAAAGATTTGAAGTAAAAGCAGGAACTGCAAT
This sequence comes from Pardosa pseudoannulata, assembly GCA_032207245.1. Taxonomy (NCBI): domain Eukaryota; kingdom Metazoa; phylum Arthropoda; class Arachnida; order Araneae; family Lycosidae; genus Pardosa; species Pardosa pseudoannulata. Next base: position 64,391 of record JAGEOH010000102.1, read on the forward strand.
TGCTCAGCTAGTGTTTAGAATAGCTTTTATTCCAACATTAAAATTTTCATCTTTTATTAATACAAATACAGAACGTGGTTTAAGAGGATTTGGAGGTCTGATTAACACAGAAAATTAAATAATATTTTCTAAATATAATTTATATGGGCTATTTCCTAATTGAGGCAATTCTTGTTTTAATTGCAATCGTATATTTTCAGGGCATTTTAAGGATAAATATTTTGGTGATTTAAATAAAAATTCACAAATTTTTATAAAAGCTTCATGATGTGTAGTACATAATGATAAATCTAGAATATTTTCAGACTCCTGTTGAAGAATAGGTATTCGATTAAAAGGTATATTAATATCTTCAATACGTGTTGTCAACTTATTATAGCTTAAATTCATATGGCATGTTAAAACAATTTGCCAAACATAAGGAACTAATCGAGAATGAAAAGGTGGTTCAATATTTATGTATAACAATTTTCCTTTATAAGAAAACCAAGGTTCGTCTATAGAAAATGGTAACAATTCAGGTATAGCTTGAAATAAAAATTGAATGTTGGCTGAATTTAATCCTAAAGATCCAAATATAATAGTGGATTTTGAAGAATTTAAAGCTCTTTGAATAACATCCATTAGAAATTAAGAAAATATATGTAAAAATAAAGTAATACAATAATAATACTTGATTTATTTATTTATTTATTTATTTTTATTTATTTATTTATTTATTTATTTATTTATTTATTTATTTATTTATTTTTATTTGTCATTACATATGTAGATTGCAACAAACTTAAAAAAAAAAAAAAAAAAAAAAAAAAAAAAAAAAAAAAAAAAAAAAAAAAAAAAAAATTTTTTTTTTTTTTTTTTTTTTTTTTTTTTTTTTTTTTTTTTTTTTTTTTTGTATATGTAACATAAGTATGGGTGTCAAGAATTCAAGTCGTTTAATACAATTAGTTGAATCTCCTTGAGATCAACCTGATTTTTTTTATTCTTTTTTGTTAAATTATTATTTTGTTTTAAATAGTTTTCATATGATATTTAATGTATACGTAACATAAGTATGGGTGTCACCAATTTAAGTCGTTTGATACAATTAGTTGAGTCTCCTTCAGATCAACCTGATTTTTTTGATTCTATTTTAATTGATGCTCAAAGTTTTATTTATATAGCTATTGATTCTACTTTAGAATCAGAAGAGTTGAATATTATACAAGATATATGCCATTCTGTATGGTTACAGATTGAAAACTTATTAAATACATTATTAATTACTTCTAATCCTATTACCATCATTTTATCATTTGATGGTGAAGGAATACCTATGAAATGGCCAACTCAAAGAGAAAGACGTAATACAAAAGAAATTAAAGATATCAAAACATTTTACAAATTTGTTTTATTTGGTGCTAATACTATTACTCTGCAAATTGAAAATTTTATTTTAAATTGTCTTAAAAAGTATATTGTTTTATGTAAGAAAAATATTAATGTTATTTTATGCGGATGTCAAGTATTTGGTGAAGGTGAACATAAAATATTTCATATTGCTGAGAAAAAAAATTGCCGTAATCCTATTGTCGTTAGTGTAGATCATGATGTATTTATTTTAGCATTATTACGTATTCATAAGTATGACAGTCTTCAAATATATAGATACAAATCCTTTTATAATATAACAAATTTAAGTAAATCTTTGTATTCTACATTCCTCCCGGTTTCTATTTTATTTGGCAACGATTTTGTACCTCCCGTTATAAGTATTACACCTATTAATGCATCAGTCATTTACAAAAATTTAGAATTTGAAGCTGATGATGATCCTGCTATATTGGCTACATTTTTAAAGTCTCACAAGTTGAGATATTCTCAAAGTTCATATGTTAATCCAGATTTGACTCAATCTTTTTGGATGAATTATTTATGGATTTTAGATTATTACACTCTGCGAGATTTTCCTCAATTGTACATGGAAAATACATTATTTGATCTTTATGATCGAAATCAATTATTGACAGCTTTATTAAATGAAAACTATTCGAGAAAAATGTTTAAAGAAGCTCAACATAAATATCAAAACTTGAAAACAAATTATATAGAGCATTCAGAACGTTTTATATTTACCGACTCGTCAATTTTACAACGTTTGAAACCTTATTGGGTAACAGAATTAACGTCCTCTTATGCTTGTACAATTTTAAAATGGAAAGCCAACCAGCATAAATTAAAATGAAGAATATAATACCTAACCATTGATATTGAAATAATTCTAAAACTGACCATCGAAAAGGATTAAAGATGTTAATAGGATGTAATCGACGGTAAAGAGAAATTAAACGTTGAACAGATGGTGGAGCTAATATCAATTGTAAATTATGATTAAAAATAATAAGAGATATCTTCCAATTAGTTTCAATTAAAGATTTTACATCTATTTTTTCAGCATAAGGGTATTTTTTGTAAGTGTCTGATTTTAGTATACTATCAGCGAGTTGAATTGCAAAAATAATGTTTTTAGGATATTGCAATACTAAACGTGATCTTAAAAAGGTGTCGTTGTATTGTATCCAAGGTTTTTCAAATAAAATATATTCAAGAGACATATTCCTTTTTCCATGCGTTCAAGTAATAAAGAGCATGAGCGTTGCAAATTTAGCTATTAATGAGAATAATACAAATAAGAGACCTAAACTGTCAGTTTCAGATAGGACAGAAATATTATCTAAGGTTAAAGATGATTGGTACTATATATTAGCATCGCGTGATTATTTACGAACTTTAAGGAGAAGTTTAGGATTTTCAAAATTTGAGGAGGATAATAAACATAGCAAGTATGATTTAGATAGCGATAAAGTGTATTATAAATTTTGGTCAAAAAAACGTTCCCCAAATAAGTTGAATAAGATGGAAAAACAATTACGTGTTGACAAAGAAAAATATAAGGCATATCAGAAAATTACAAATAAGGATGTAAAAGACAAAAAGGGTGTAAAAGACAAAAAGGATGATGCTGTATCATCATCAAATGCTGATTCAATGGATCAAAATTAAAAAAAAAAAAAAAAAAAAAAAAAAAAAAATTTTTTTTTTTTTTTTTTTTTTTTTTTTTTTTTTTTTTTTTTTTTTTTTTTTTTTTTTTTTATATATATATAATCTATTTCTATCCGCATATCCTCATACCTTACATACCATGTACAAACCGTTTGAAGCGAAATGTTCGGTAATGTTTGAAAATGATCAAGATGTTAAACATTTACAATCTTTTGTAGAAATTTATGGAAATAGTATAGATATACAAAGACATTTATTAGCTGTTCGTTTTAAAACAAGCGTAATTAAATATTATTGCACAAATACAAATCTCATTGAAATTCCCAGTCATAGTATTGTTTTATTGAAGGGTAAATGCCCATCTGTTAAAATCAATAAACCTTGTTTAATTTTTCAAGTACAAAATTCTTCAAATACTTATCTACCTGATAGCATTATAGTGCCCGATGATTCTGAACATTATTTACTTTTATCTCTCATGCCTATAAATTCTATTATCAGTTCGTATTATTTTTCACATACTTTATATTTATGTGCAAAAAAAAATCCTTTTCAAAGTATTTGGAAAAAATGCAAAAGAGATGATGCGTTTCGTGCGTTTAAAAGATTAATTTTAGCCTCTGTATATGAAAAGAGACTTTTAACAGTCAACGAACATGCTTTATTTCGTTTTTTCAAAAGTAATTCCAACAATTTATATTGTTTTAGTTCTTGGTATGAATTTGCAAAACATATTTGTGAAACAAAATTTTCATTTAATATGTCACCTTCAATTACTTTAGGAAAAGAAATTGATAAAATACTCATTTTTTCACATTACTATGAACCTGATACATTACCTGAATCTGAATTTTATTCTTGTGAATTGTTATTGATTGACACTGAACCTGTTGGAATTTTATATAGGATAATAGATAATAACGTCATTTATATATCACCTATGATTACTACTGAACCTAGTACTTTTGAATTTTTAGATCCTAATGGTATAATTCCTCAACATTGGTTACCATTATATAAAAATAATGAAACTTGGTGTAAATATGGATTACCTAGATATTTAAACAATTTAAGAAACAGTCAATTAGTAATATCAAAAATTCTTTCATGGTTATATTTACAAAATATAGAAAAATATAAAAAAATATATATGGATATGAAACATATCAGCAAAATTTTGAACTGCATGAAACAAGATGGTCTTTAGAAATCTTGTAAAAGCTATTATTAGACAAAAAAGAGAACCTGAAAATTTATTGATTGCTAGTTCTGTGAATTCTTTAAAAAATGAAATATCCAATGATCTTATTGAAGCTTTTAAATTAAGTGAAGAATTTCAAAACGATCAATTATTCAAAGAAAGTCATAGTTTTTTAGATTATTTAATTAAAATATGCAATACAAAAGATTTAATATATATCCCACGTGATAATGAAAAATTATATGAAGAATTTAAAGATTTTATACAGAAGTATGATGAACTTTTGAATAAATGGAAAGATGAGAAAGATAAAAGATTGAATTTGGAAGATGAATACACAAAAGAAATAAATAATATTAAAAAAGAATATAATCTTAAAATTGATAATTTAAATTGTCAATTAAATAATAAAAATGAAGAACTATCAATATGTCATCAAGATAGACAAAAGTATATATTGGATATTCAGAAATTAACAGATCATTTAAAAAGACATAAAATTAATTGTTTAAATGAGCAAGAATGTACAAAGAGTCTCGCGGAAGAATCGTGTAAACAAATTAAAAATGAAAATGATGGAATGAAGGAATGTATAAATACAATTCAAACAGGTGATATTGAAAAAAAAGATGAGAAAGACAAAAGATTGAATTTGGAAGATGAATACACAAAAGAAATAAATAATATTAAAAAAGAATATAATCTTAAAATTGATAATTTAAATTGTCAATTAAATAATAAAAATGAAGAACTGTCAATATGTCATCAAGATAGAGAAAAGTATATATCGGATATTCAGAAATTAACAGATCATTTAAAAAGACATAAAATTAATTGTTTAAATGAACAAGAATGTACAAAGAGTCTCGCGGAAGAATCGTGTAAACAAATTAAAAAAGAAAATGATGGAGTGAAGGGATATATAAATACAATGCAAACAGGTGATATTGAAAAAAAATATAACATTAAAATTAATAATTTGAATAAAATATTAGGAGAAAAAGATAATGAAATATTAAAATATATAGAAAAGTCTGAAAAGGATAATTTGAATATTGAAAAATTGGAAACGCAATTAAAAAACTGCAAACTAGAAATTAATATTCTAAATAATAACATAGATGAAAAAAATAAACAAATAGAACAATGGGAGGAAGAGATTAAATGTATGCAGAGTAAAAAGGAAATTGATAATGTAATTAAAAACGAAATTAAAGATAATCTAAGTAACACTGATGAAAAACCTGTACGTAAAAAAGTATCAAAATATGATAAAAAATTTAAAGAGTTAAAAGGGTGTATATCGCATATTAAAATATTGAAGAAATATATAAAAAAATATAAATTAAATATTAAATATTTGAATGATGAAATATATAAAAAAGATTTACAAATAAATAAATGGAAAGAGATATTTCCTTCTATGCAAACTAAAAATGAAATTGATGAAAAGAAAGTATTTGAAAATAATGAAGAGAATTTAGTTAAAAAAGAAATTAATGAACCAAAATATGATACAAGTTTTAATGATGAATTAACTTCAAATATGGACTATCAAGGTATACAATCATCAGAAAATGAAGAATTGTTACAAGATTATTTACGAAAAACATATAATATATATGGTTTTAATTGGGAACAAGATACCATTAATCTATTTGAAAAATTTAAAAGCGATTTTGATACTATTCAAAAGCAGATTAATCTAATAAACGAATCCTTGGATTTTAAAATACAATGGCCAAACTTTGCTGAACCTCTTTTAAATTATATTATCCCGATTAAAAATTATAATTTAAAATTGAGTACCTATATTTCTGAAACTTACCCTCAGTGGATAAATGTAGATTGGTTAATGGAATGGATAAAGAAGGATAAATATCTTAATGAAATACTTAAAACATATAATATTGAAACCTTAGAAATTTTAAATAATTACCTCAAATCAATTAAATATACAGAAGAAGTTATTATAAATGCAAACATTATAAACGTAAAAGAAAATGCTTGTAATAGTTTATTTAACGAAATACAAAATGTGCTTCAAAAGTTTAATTTAAATAAATTATGCGATTTGACTGTGACACTGGATGAATTTACGACAATAAAAAACAATTTAATTGAATGGTATAAAACATATAACTTACCTCCATTATCAGAAATTGGCAATTGGTTAGATGAAATTGTAAAAAATATTACAAACTATATTCAAAATATGCAAAAAGAGTTAATTCTTTTTAACAATAAATATCAACATTGGTTACATTTGTTTGGTTTTTATAATATGAGTATAGAATTTCAAGATTTCGAAGGAATATTAACAGAATATATTACATTCAATAGAAATCAAAAAAAGAATTATAATAAATGGTTAGAAATGTTAGGATTAGAGTTATCGTCTGATGAAAATAAATTTACTATTCAACTCCAAGAAATATTGGATAAAAAAGATGTTCCCAATCCTAATGAGAAAAAACTGTTTGACTATATTATAAAATTTCATCCAAAATGGAAAAATAATTGGGAAGCAAAACTGATAAAACAAGATACCACCATAAAGTATATACTAAAGAATTTAGAATTAGCAAAATTATCAGAATTAAAAACATATGTGAATTCTATTAAAAATTTGGAAACATTAATAAGAGATAACTTTTCTGATGTCCCCAAAGAATGGATTGATTGTTTATATGACTGGATAAAAAATATAATAAAATTATTTCCAAATTTTAACATAGAAAACATTAACGATTTTAAAGTTATATTACAGGATGTATCAACAATAAAAAATTATTTTATCCATTGGTTTAGGGAAAATTATACGGAAGAGTTGCCCGATGAATGGTACAAACATTTTATAGATAAAATGATATATTTAACACATACTAATAATCAATGGCGGGAATATTATAGTAAATGGTTACACATACTAAATTTAAATGCTTCAATTAATGAAGATAAATTTGAAAATCATTTAAAAAATATATTAAGTGAAAAAAGAAAGAAAGAGGAAAGAGAAAGTCTTGGAGGTGAATCCTCAAAAAAACCTAAACAAGAACCCTTAATCTATCAGGAGACCCTAGAATTAGATAAAATAGATCAAAATCTTAGACAAGAAAAAATAATTACAACGTTTACTATGAAAAACTTATTTCTAGCTTTATATAATCGATATTTTCATTTATATAGCATAATGTTAAAAAATTTAAAAATAGAAGACGAATTATCAGCTGTACTACAAGGCAAAATACAAATTTTGCAACATCTTCAGCCAACTACAAAACAAATCGATCTTTTAACCGTATTAATGGATTATGTGAATATAGATCTTAAAACGTATTTAAAAGAAGATTACAAGTTTTCAGATTTAGAAAATGAATATTTAAATATGTGTATAGACGAAACAAAACGATATGTAGATACAATTTTACGAAATTAAAAAAAAAAAAAAAAAAAAAAAAAAAAAAAATTTTTTTTTTTTTTTTTTTTTTTTTTTTTTTTTTATATATATATATATATATTTGTTTTAAACTCAATTTTTATTCATTCATTTTGTATGTAATGAATAAGGATAGAGAAAAGCGAACTGAAAATAAAATATTTTACTATTTCTTAATAATAATTTTTTATATAAAAGTGTCATACTTTCAATTTCATTCAATTTATTCATCTAATATTTAATAAAGTTGTACGGTAATTATGGTTCAAATTACGGAAGAGGAACTTGAAAATTCATTGCTTATTTTATCAGTATCGATACTCAAACATCAGATACAGTCAATGCATTATATTCAACTCTTAGATATATTGAAAAACGGTAATCCAAATGATAAATTATATAAATACATAGCAGAAAAATATCCTCCAGAAGCATTTTTAAATTTCCTTCAAAAATATCCAGAAACTTTTATTATAAATTCAGCTTTATGTGTTAGAGTTCCAGATGCAATTTATTGTATAGATCCAAACATGAGTAATCGCAATGATGAACTAGACGTTATTGATATACAAGAATATATATCTGATGAAGATTCAGGTTACGAATCATTTTCATAAATTTAATGATTCATTAATATATATATATATATATATATATATATATATATATATATATATATATATATATATATATATATATATATATATATATATATATATATATATATATATATATATAAAGTGATGGATATTCCACCAAGAAACCCGATGAGGAATTTTATGAATCCAAATAGACCACCTGAAATATTTGTGAATGAATATTTTAAAAATAGAAGAGGATACGGTAGATCTGAAAGAAAAATTCTTATTGAATTGAAAGATTATAATTATGCCAAAAATGAAAAAAAAATATAAATTAAAATTATAAATAATATATATATATATATATATATATATATATTAAAAAAAAAAAAAAAAAAAAAAAAAAAAAAAAAAAAAAAAAAAAAAAAAAAAAAAAAAAAATTTTTTTTTTTTTTTTTTTTTTTTTTTTTTTTTTTTTTTTTTTTTTTTTTTTTTTTGTAATATATATATGTAATATATTTTTTTAATGAATTAATTTTTTTTGTGTTCGTTTCAACATTTCAAATGTTACATCATATTTACCTATCCAACATAAGCATGCCATTTTCCATTGTGATAGGTACGTTTGATGCGTTTTAGAAAATAAATAGGGTACATATTCATAATCCTCCAGTGTTATATTGTTTTTTCTTAAAAATATTTTTCGTTTACCTATATTTTTATTAAACCATCCCAATGCATCACGCACTTTTAATTTAGTTTTCATTAGTAAATATACAAGCATAGACATTTCATCTGTTGACTTACTGATATTCACTCGTTTTTCAATAATTTTAAATTCATCTATACTAAATTCCTTTAACATGTTACAGGTTTCGAAACTCTTGATTCAAGAAGTTGAAACTAAAAGACCTGACCTTTATCAACTTATTTTAGAAAAAATACGACCTCATCATTTGGATTCAGTTTTACGATTATTTGAAAATCATCTTCATAATATTGATATTAACATTTTTAATGAATATAGAGAAAATATTTCTGAATTTGTTTGGGCTTTCATAAAACATTTAAAATTTCCAGTTCCTGGAGATCCATTTGGCATATATTTGACATGTCGTATTACTAAAACAGATACACAATGTCGATTAGACAGTAAACATTTACAGTCTTTAATGGACGAAAATGAGAAACATTTCAATGTAAATAAATCCATACTATATGAATTAAATTTATTTTCAACTCAAAGTCAAGTGTTTGAACAAGCCAACAGACATGAATATGCCACTGTTTTTTTAACGAATTGTCATATTGACGAATTATTGAAAAGTATTCCCGAAATTGGACATTTAGAACGGGGAAATCCATACAATATGGGTAAAAACTGTAATGGAATTTATAAATATTTAAAAACATTTAAATTTATATTGGTAGAAGATAAAGACAATTTAAAAATTTTATATAAAACATTATCTGATTTGAATGTATTACTGAGATACTTAAAAATAGATCAAATTAAAGCTTTTTCAGATATTCGTTTTATATTTAAAAAATGTAATATCGTTTGTTATTTTTTTAATTTAATAGAAATTGTCCGTAACCAATTATGGATGAATAATAACTCTGTATATGAAACAGATATGGTAACTATAATAAAATATCAATGTAGAAGTGGAATACCTTTACCTTTAACACGTGACGGATTAGCAAAAAACCCTGATCGAACACCAATTGAAATTTTAAGTTTTGAAGCTCCAAAAAGAAATTACTCTCGTTTAAGTACATGTCCAAAAAGAGAACAATGGTATAATGTTGAAACATCATCAGATAAAATATTTTTTGGACAACAATTTAATGAAGGAACTGGATATTCGTTTGCCGTACTTCCAAAATAACTTAAAAAAAAAAAAAAAAAAAAAAAAAAAAAAAAAAAAAAAAAAAAAAAAAAAAAAAAAAAAAAAATTTTTTTTTTTTTTTTTTTTTTTTTTTTTTTTTTTTTTTTTTTAATATATATAAAGGTTATGGGATTATTTATGAATGCTATCTTTGGAAATCATTCGACATTATATTCACAATATCTTTATACTATACAGATATACTGCTTATTTGTGATTATATTTGTCGTTTCTCTATGTGCTTATACTATTAATCGATATAAATATTTTGTTGATAAGACTTTTGAAGATAGAGTTCATGGCTTACGGGCAAAATACTCGACGACTCAACGTACCGGATATGATTAAACCTATTTTAGATAATTACAATCAACATGTAGAAATATTTATACAATTTTTACAACAACGTTTACATTGCCAATTAATCTATGAAGGATCTAATACTCTCCATGATCATTTTTTATGTAGAACCACTTATGCCTGTTCTGTTTGTTATAAATCTAAAAAAATTTTAAAAGACGTCTTTCCTATTATGATTGGATCTGCTCTAGATTTAGCTATTCGATTTCAAAATATTCGACATTTTCCAAAACTTATCAATACGCAGTCTCATCCTTTTGAAACTTTAGATATTGCCACTGGATTTTTTATTATTAACGGGTTTGTACGACAAGTACCTTATTTTTATACTAATGATCCTACTAATATGCACGTCATTCAGAAAAAAATTGTTCGCGTATATAATTATGATGCTTTTGATAGAGGGAAAAAACTCAGTTATTATGTAACCGATGCTGATAAATATCATTATGGAGATCTCATTGTTATTCATAATAATGGCACAGAATCCAAATCGGATGACCAATTTTTTGATCATTGCCCTTATCCGACTAATTCTATCGCTTACATGTCTCACATTTATAAAAATGATACATTTGATATTGATCATTTAGGAAATAAAATGATTATTAGTCCTGGTCATTTGTTTGTTAAATTATTTATTAAATATTTATATACTCCTTTAAGAGAAGGTAATTGGAATGTTATTAAATCTAAAGTACTTTTAATTCGGAAATCGATTGATACTGGTTGCTTTTTACATGTATTATCTCGTAAAACGGAATATTTCAAAGAAGGACAATCAGCCGGCAAAATGACCAATACGCCTAAAGAATCCCATCGAGAAATTGGTGCCAATGGTGAAATTTTTGTTGAAAAAAATATTGGATGTTATCGAGAAGTTAATGTACAAACGTATCCATTAAATCCCTATCTGTTGTATTTAATAATTAGACAAATATCTAAAAAAGTTAAAATGACTTCTTTAGCCTCTCTTCATCCCAGTTATATTGGATTTTTATGTATATTGGGATGTTTTGAAACTAAAAATATTGGACGAACGACTATGATGGTACGACATTCCATTGTATCAACTTGTAATTTATTAGATTCTGTATTTTATGATGACTATTCAGAGTTTTGGAATACATTAAATTTAATATATGATTCTACAAGTCATTATTATGTGGTAGTAAATGAAGCTTGTGTGCCTGTCACCAAACACTGCTTTGATCAGATTGATTTATTAAATTTAAAGAGAATTTATAAAACTATAGAATGTTATGAACAGGGTAATTTTATTATTATTCGCTATAAATCAGGACTTATTATGAAACCATTAATGGATATTTTAGTCACGCCGTATGATGAAATGTATTGGGGAAAACGATGGTTTGAAAACAAAAACCAATTAATTCAAACTTTAGGATATGCTTATATTACGAGTTATTTAGTCGATTTAAATCCATTTTTTAATCATAATGCTTTTCCAAAAAATATTTTAGCCTTTAATGCACTTAAAAACGCCATTTTAGCTACAAATTCAAACTATGTCAAATTTTTTATGGATACAGTATCCGCTTATATTCCTTCTCCGACCGATTATCATCAAATGGTATTAATACCTGAAAATGATGGCATTTCTGAACATTTTGCTTTATATGTACCGCGCGTTCAAGTCACTTATGCTAGTTTCTTAGGATGTACACAAGAAGATTGTATTGTTCAAAATTCAAAATTAAGAGCGTTTGATTGTTATCGATTTTATACGTTACGCATCAAAGTAAAATCCAACGGCTGGATTCGATTTTATGCCATTCGTGGTGATGATGATACTGGTTTTTTAGGAACGTTGATCAGTGATCAACCTTTAGAAGTAGAACCATATTCTATACATGTGCGCATTGTTTCTAAATCTACTTGTGAATATACATTATATTTCACAAAAATACCTTTTCAAATTGTTCAATATTTTATATCAGATGAAACTTTAACGATATGTGTTGAAAATAAGCATATTTCTGGTACAGGCGATAAATTGTGTACATTTCATGGCCAAAAAGGCGTGATTCGTGTTATGGATAAATTATTGACTTTAGATGATAACATTGAACCTGATTTAATTGTTAATCCATATAGTTTGTTTCGAATGACCGCTGGCCAAATTTTAGAAGGTATTCAACACGGTGGTCGAGATGCGCATAAAGTGTATAATTCAGATGGTGAGCTGATACCAAATGCTAAAGCATTTTATGCACCTACATTTTATTTTTCAATCGCTTATTTGAGTTCAGAACATTTATATGCGCCTAAAAATTGTATTTTGGATAAAGTTTTAGGTCAACCAGTCAAAGGACGTAGTCGAGGTGGTGGTATGCGTTTAGGTAATATGGAATTATTTAATGCATTGCGTGGCAATGGATTAGCCAGTTGTTTTGAAGAAAAATTTTTTGAAGACGGGGATCGAATTTTAAATGAAATTGCCATTCCTAAATCTGTGAATCTCGTTCAAGAGGATGCTAAATTTTTCAAGTGTAATTTACAATTTCAGACAGTACCTAGTATAGAACACGTGGATGAATAGTTTAGAGAAAAAAAAGGACATTTCAATGAAAATGGGAATTGAACCCAAATATGCGTGAATTAACAGTTTACAGAAAAAAGTGAAAAAAAAACTAACATTTGCAGAAAAATGAAAATTGAGCCTCAAAATGCATGTTTTGTATTTTTACGAAATTTGACGTGTTTGTTACTCAGTGGTAAAAGGGTGTCGAAGGAAACTCCAAGTAAAAAGTTTAAAATTTCATTTTAAACTTTGTCAAAAGTTTAAAGTCTGGAGTATACATTAAACTTTTAGGGACGCAAACTTTAAACTTTTGACAAAGTTTAAAATGAGATTTTAAACTTTTGACAAAGTTTAAAATGAAATTTTAAACTTTTGATTATAAACTTTTGCATTGTTTTTCATTTTGGCCCCTTTTACCATTTTTTTGATTATATATTTTTGCATACACTTTTAAAACACGCCTTTTGCTAAATTAAAAAATTGGCATTTTTTCTGAATTTAGGTCTGTAGTAAAAAACAGCAATTATATATATTGCATACAAGCCTTACATGACCCCTTTTTTTTGAGACAGCAATTATATATATTGCATACAAGCCTTACATGACCCCTTTTGTTTGAGACAGCAAAATTAAAAACTGAAATTTCATTATGCATAGCGATGAATACTGTTTACAGCAAAATATATAAGCATAGGAAAACGTAATGTTAAAGTTTATACATTATTGCGTTTTTACGACAAACACCAAATTTTAGTGCACGTTTTCAAAATTGACTGCGCAGGTCATTTGCTGTTTGAGCTATCCAGTCGAAAACCACAGGCATAATGAGGCAGCTAATAGTTTAAACTCTTATGCTGTTTTAATGACGTCTGAAAATCAGACCATGTCAAAAAAATGCAAAAATAAAAATCGCTGCTCAGTTTTATTGCTGTATTGTATAAGCAAATTTCACATTGTTGTTCGGGCAGCATAAGGTGTTATTTACCTCATAAGTTTTTGAGTTTATATAATCCAATGAAATACAGTCCTTGTCATAAAAATGCAAAATGTTGAGTAAAAAAAATGGATTAATTTAAGGAAAAAATGCAATTTTTAAAAATTTCAATTTTTAAAGATGCAATTTTTAAAATTGCAAATTTTAACAAAAATTGAAATTTTTGTTAAAAATATTAAAATTACAATTTTTAACAAAAATTGAAATTTTTGTTAAAAATTGTAATTATTATCAAAAATTGAAATTTTTGTTAAAAATTGTAATTTTAAAATTTTTTATAAAAAAAAAAAAAAAAAAAAAAAAAAAAAAAAAGAAAAAAAAAAAAAAAAAAAAAATTTTTTTTTTTTTTTTTTTTTTTTTTTTTTAATTTTTTTTTTTTTTTTTTTTTTTTTATCATAACGTCTTCAGATATGAACATTTGGAAAGCAATATATAATATGGACCTAATAAAAAAAGATCAAATCTCTTAGATCAAAAGCTCTTAGACATGTCTTTAGATCAAAAGCTCTTAGACATGTCTTTAGATCAAAAGCTCTTAGACATGTCGGATATTAGGACAGATATTATTCTTGAAAATATCTTTTCATTTCTTTCGACTAACCGATATCATTGTCCTGGTGGAACTGACAGAGAAAAGATTGTTTTGAAGAGATTCATAGATAAGTTGAGAGACTTTCGACTTATGTATTGTGACCGCATGGATACTTTATGTTCGAAAATAGAGATGATAAAAAATCATACATTCCATTCAATAATAGTGGATGTAGCAGATGCATTGTTTGCTGAAGGAATAACTTGGAGTCGAATTATTACGTTTTTTGCATTTATTCAAACAATGTTATCAAAAGGTGTATCTACTAATTTAGTGTACGAAGATTTTGTTGATATAGTGAAAGAAAAATTGGAACCTTGGATCTTAGATAATGATGGATGGGAAGGAATAAAAAATTTTTTTTAAACAAACAAATAAGAGTAAGTTAATATTTTTATCAAAAATTGAAATTTATGTTTTTAGAAACGTTTTAGAATATTATTAAAAAAAAAAAAAAAAAAAAAAAAAAAAAAAAAAAAAAAAAAAAAAAAAAAAAAAAAAATTTTTTTTTTTTTTTTTTTTTTTTTTTTTTTTTTTTTTTTTTTTTTTTTTTTTTTTTTTTTTTAATTGTTATCACATTTTATAGAAATATAAATTCGTAACAATTTTTCTCAACTCATCATGTCTCCAGTGCACAGTGCTAAAGATTTAGATCCTTTTATTGAAGTTTATGGAAATATCGTAGATGTAAATAGATATTTATTGGCTATTTGTTTTAAAAAAGAAGTCATCAAATATTATGGTAAAGATACTAATTGCATTGAAATTCCAAGTGGTAGTATTGTTTACTTTCAGGAATATTGCCCATCTGTTAAAATCAATAAACCTTGTCTAATTTTTCAACTATTAAATTCTTTAAACGCTTATCTGCCTGAGAGTCTTATTGTACAAGATGATACTATACACGCTTTTCTTTTATCTCTCATAGATAGAAAATATCATATCGAATCTTATTATCATTCATCTATTTTATATTTATATGTGAAAAAGAACCCTTTTACAAGTATTTGGATAAAATGCCGAAGAGATAGATGCTTCCGTGCGCTTATTAGATTTATTAAAGCTTGTACATATGAAAAGAGACTATTAACATTGTATGAACAGACTTTATTTCGTTTTTTTAAAACTGATTCTGATAATGTACATTGCTTTAGTTCTTGGTATGAATTTGCAAAACATATTTGTAAAACAAAATTTTCACTACATATGCCACCTTCGATTACTTTAGGAACGGCATTTTTTAATATAATAAAATATACTCGTTCCTATATTCCTGATAAATTACCTGAATCTGATTTTTATTTTTGTGAATTATTATTAACTGATACAGAACCTGTTGGAATCTTATATACGATAAAAGAAAATTTTATAAATTATATATCGCCTATGATTACTACTAAACCTAGTAGTTTTGAATTTAAAGATCCTAATGGTGTAACTCCTCAGTATTGGTTACCATTATATAAAAACCCTCAGACTTGGCGTAGTTATGGATTGCTTAGATATTTATCTGATTACCCCTATACTAAAACAATAATCGCTTATGTACTCTCATGGTTATGTCTGCAAACTGTAGAAAAATATAAAAAAATGTATATGGATATGAAACATATCAGTTCAATTTTGAATCTAGATCCAGATTATTGTGTAGAAGATGATTAATAAAAATTTTATGATATTATGCAATTACACTTGTCATCATCATTATTATTATTTGGTTCCAATCTCATAGAATTTATAAAATCTATTACTTCTTTTTTTGTATGAAAATTTATATCGTCGGAATCTATTAAAGCTTTCTCGTTTTCATCTAATTTTAAATTATAACAAATTTTATGTTTTGAAAATACTAACGCCAATTTTATTATACTAGGTTTTATATCTACAGTCACATTGCCTATCGACATAAATAAATTTAACCATTCATTTACTAAATATGGTAATGATAAATTTTTATGATACGGATGATTATTTTCAGCTGTTGTTAAACACCAAGTTTCATAAGGTACATTAGGTAAACTTACTCGATTTACAGAATATTTTTCATTATAACGGAATGTTTGAATTACTTGAATCCCAGTCAAATCATTCGCTACAGATAATATTTGAAAAGCGTTTTGCATAGAGTTTGGACTTGGACGTCCTTCTATTAATGGATAGCTTAAAGAAAAATACGTTTTATTATAAATAAATCCTATTACTATATTTTCTATTATGACTTTATCAATATTCTCACTTGCGAAATAAGTAGGCACATAATATATTGGAGTCCATATAACAGCAGGTACTTCATCATATTCCATATATCGATCATAAGGTCTACGAACTAAAAGAGTTCGTTCTAATTTATGGCCATTGACACTTAAACCTATTAATGTATTTTCTTCTATCTCAGGATATCTAGCACCTTCAAATGTTAAATAAAAAGGATAATCTAAAATCACACCTATATTTTTTAATTCAAATATATTCATATTACGGATGGAATTTTGAAAATAAGAATTTAAAATGTCGTGAATCAATAAATTGGGTTTCTCAACACTATAACGTCTATTGATCATACCTGATGATATAATATTATGTAAATAAACAGATGAAAATTTTTTAAAATTGATAAATTTTGGAGACTGTGTAGTCACTTTCGTTAAATAGGGAATTTCTAATACACCTTCTCTAGATTTCCATTCTGAAGCTATTTTGCAAACAGTATCAAAGGATTCATTCGTTAAAAAACATATTCGAAAATAATTACTTGATTTATTATTATGAAAATAACATCCTCCAGGATAAGGAACATCGTAATTATCCAAAAACAAAATGGTATTTTTATATAAATATACATTATCGTATGCTGGTCTAGTGGTACCTTCTAAATAATTGGCAACAGTTTGTGGATTGTTAACATAAAAGGATGTGGCATAAAGATGAAAAGTAGCAAAATCTCGAATCATTGGAAAAATGACTTTTGTATTTCCTAACAATATAGTCCATGAATTATCTTTACAAAACACAGAAGTGCATACATCAGATTTAAAATAAGCTTTTAGAGCTTGTATAAACGGTTGTTCTGATTTATCGATAGTAATATTATCCGATTCAAATACTCGACCAATGTGCCAAGTTTCTAAAGGTTCATGCACTAAATCCAAAACTATAATATTATTCTTAATAAGTGAAACGTTGCATTTATGAAATTTACCATATAAAGATCCATAAGTACTATGATTCATAATAACTTTATTATTTACATTTGGTCTTGTAACCAAAGGAACGATCAGGAGAAATAATTAAATGGGCATGCCAAGGTACACATTGCATTATATTTTCCACAGCCACCCAAGTGAATTTTGGATTAACTAATCGAATAAAAAAATTTAATAATTCTACGATAGTAATTTGAAACATTTTGCTATTCTTTTTTACAAAATGAGAAGCCAATGTTTCTAATTCTTCTTTCACTTTCAATTTATGTCTGCATTCTATAAAAACATCACCTTTAAATTCTTCTATAATTAAAGGTATTAACATTTTTTGATCATGTAAAAAATATAAATAGCCATATTTTTCTTTTTCTTCCAACAATTTGGTAATATATTTATGAGCTATTTTAACCACTTCTTTATGTTGGACTAGAGATAATGTAATGAGATATTCAATGCTATCTGAATGTCTACATTGTTGACATAAATGAACGACGGACCCCAAGTTTTGACGATATTCGTCTAATAACTCGTCTACAGGTAAATATAATTGCTTTAATTTTTCAATCATCTTGTTTACGGAATCTCCTTTTAATAAAACTTAAAATCCATAAAATAACCAAACCTCCAACTATATAAATTATGTAATTAATCTGTGGAAATACATCCGTAATAGCAGACCAAATTCCAGATGTAGCTTCTTTAGTGAAAAAACTTAAAGCTTCAGCTACTGTAGGTCTTTTACATTCCATTTTTTCTCCATACGCACAATTGAAATGTTCACAAGAACAATATCGGCAACAATTTTCATTGTTTCCATCATAGCCGTGACATGGATCTCTATATACCCTTTCTGAATCTTCAGGACAAAAGGGAACGTCATCAATTCTGTCATTCTGGCAGCAACTGTAGGCTCTAACTTTACAAACTACATGACTTCCATTTTTTAAAAAACAACCTGAATTAATATTAATGTATTCCATGATATAATGGATAGATACACCAAGAGCTATAGATACACCAGCCACTTTAAATGCTCTTTTGCTAAATACAGTACTGATTGCTTTTTTTAATAAGTTGTCGCTTTGAACCCATGCTTTTAATCGCTTAACATTTTTTACAACTTTTTTAAATGATTTAAATTTTGGTAAGATTTTAGTACCTTTAGGATTCCATTTCTTTATTTTCATTTTACTTGATTGAATGTAAAAAATAAGAAAGAGAAATGGAATCAACTAATTGTGTATTTAATCCTGAACATAAACCATGTCGAGGTGCTAAACGTAAACATTTGAGCATGGTAGCATGTTCTAAGCATTTGCTCGAGTTTTATGGTTTAGAAATGGATTACATTATACATGAAACAGAAGTAAGTTTTAAATTTGTAGGTGGTAAATTAAAACCAGCTAAAGGTAGACCAATTCAAATGAATACTGTGATTATTCCTACACAGGAATATTTTGATATGTATAGAAGACCTGAAGATAAAATAGACACTATAAACGATTTCAACAATATTCACTCCACAAGTAAATATAAATTAAACCCCACAATTGTAGAATTTTTACGAAATAAAGGAACAAATAAAAGTGAAAATAGTGGTAATATTCGATATGGTATAGAAATGATACGAAATTTTACAAAAGATGGTACAAATACTGGTCCAACAGCTATACAAAATGTTTTACTTAGTAATTTAATAAGTCTGATACATACTAAAAAAGAATCAGCTAATATTGCAATTAAAAACCAATCTATTCATGC
>JAGEOH010000102.1:84100-107100 GCA_032207245.1 Pardosa pseudoannulata
CCTGCTGATATACCTGCATCTGATGATATACCTGCATCTGATATACCTGCATCTGATATACCTGCTCCTGCATCTGATATACCTGCATCTGACATACCTGCATCTGATATACCTGCTGATGTCTATATGGGCTCATGTATTATAAATACATTTCAAGTAGCGCCCAATTATGTGCAATGGGGGAAATGGTTATTGAAACCCATATATGCTGAGCCACCCATTCCAATTAACTTTATAAAGGCTACAGAATACGAAGAACCTATGAATTTATCTGTGGATTCTGAATTGGATGCCATCTTAGGAACACATTGTTTTCCAAATTTAGATGAATGGATCCGATCTGATAATAACTCAATAGACAAATGGACAACTTTAGATTTAGATGCTTGGATTCAAGAATTGCAGGAATAATTTTTTTTTATTTTTTTTTTTTTTTTTTTTTTTTTTTTTTTTTTTTTTTTTTTTTTTTTTTTTTTTTATATATCTTCTAGACTATAAATACAATTTCCCAGGCATCTATTGTATCTTTGGACATCTGCTTAGGAATGAGTTTTGTTCAACTTATCCCATATTACATACTTGCATTTGTTATTGTTAATATTATTTTATCAGGTTTTCAGAATTCGTGGAAAATTATACTGTTTCAATTTATAACTTTTAGTTTGACAGTGTGCGCCGTTCATCTTGTATTTACTCTCATAAAATGGATTTATATATTTGAATTTTTTCCTTCATGGATTTACTCTTAGAAAGATTGGAACATATCCTAAAACGTTGTAGAATTTTACAAAACATTTCAAAAGAAAATGACTGTTTTTTCAAATATGCAGAAATATGTCTAGATGCCATTGATAATCCTACATTTCCTACCGTTAAAGCTATTGATGGAAAATGTTCCGTTTGTTTGAATCCGTTTAACGCTGATTTACCACTTTTGGATTGTAAACATTTATTTCATCAATCTTGTTTGATTAAATGGTTTCAATTTTACAGAAATTGTCCGATATGTCGAACAGAAATAAAATTTTCTTATTATCATCGTCAGACGTTTCTGCAATTGTTGATTACGAAAAAGAAAATTGATGATTATACAGAACAATACATTTCAACGTCCGCTCTTTTAAAGGAGGACGTTGTTTTAAAGGATAATCACGTTCATGCTCTTTTAAAGGAAGGTATATACGCTGGCAATACGATAATAAGTAAGCTTATTGAATATGGATATTGAAAAAAATTTTGTATTCTTTATTATTTTCTGTTCTTTATATATCCCTAATTTCATTTTCTCTTCATTTCAGCTATAATGGAGAAATTTACAAATGCATATTCTGAATATCTTGTCAATATGAATAATTGTTTAGAACTTTTTCAATATTTACTAAATAAATATGAGCAAAAAATTAAAACAGGCTCAAAAAACTTTAAATCTTATAAACATAAATGCAAATTGTATAAATTACACTTTAAAAATTACAAGCAGCATGTTAAAAATTACAAGAAGTTCTTGACATATTACAAGTCTTACGTAGGTGAGGATTTTGTTTTGTTTTTAATAATGTATATAAATTTTTACAGTATTTTTAATGATATAGTTTTAAATAATGTATATTCAATGAGAGTTTTTTTAATAATGTACAGTTTTTAGTAATGTATATAAATTTTTAACGATAGTTTTTAATAATGTACAGTTTTTAGTAATGTATATAGAATGATAGTTTTTAATAATGTACAGTTTTTAGTAATGTATATAGAGTTTTTTAATAATGTATATAAATTTTCAATGAGAGTTTTTTAATAATGTATATAAATTTTCAATGAGAATTTTTTAATAATACATTTTCAGGTTTTTAATAATGTATATTCAATGATGGTGAGAGTTTTTTAATAATACATTTTCAATGAGAGTTTTTTAATAATAAATTTTCAATGATGGAGAGTGTTTGAATAATGTATATTTAGTTTTTTCAATGATGGAGTTTTTTCAATGAGAGTTTTTTAATAATAGTTTTTTCAATGAGAGTTTTTTAATAATAGTTTTTTCAATGAGAGTTTTTTAATAATACTTTTTTCAATGAGAGTTTTTTAATAATACTTTTTTCAATGAGAGTTTTTTAATAATACTTTTTTCAATGAGAGTTTTTTAATAATACTTTTTTCAATGAGAGTTTTTTAATAATACTTTTTTCAATGAGAGTTTTTTAATAATACTTTTTTCAATGATGGAGAGTTTTTGAATAATGTACATTTAGTTTTTTCAATGATGGAGTGTTTTCAATGAGAGTTTTTTAATAATACATTTTCAATGAGAGTTTTTTAATAATACTTTTTTCAATGATGGAGAGTTTTTGAATAATGTATATTTAGTTTTTTCAATGATGGAGTTTTTTCAATGAGAGTTTTTTAATAATACATTTTCAATGAGAGTTTTTTAATAATAAATTTTCAATGATGGAGAGTTTTTGAATAATGTACATTTAGTTTTTTCAATGATGGACAAGTAGTTTTTTCAATGATGGACAAGTAGTTTCAGACTAATCTTTAGATTCAATCACTGATAAGCAATTTTTGTATAAAAGGACGTGCACAGAGTCAGAGATTTCAGTCGACATGTATTTCCACGTTGTGTTAGACGTTGAGAGATTACCCTTAGTTTGCTTCGTCGCACCCGATGGTGAAGTCTATTTCAAAGCTGTTGATGTGGCTCGATTTTTAGGCGAATCGAATGTTGAACTGTTTGTGAGACAAAAATCAACCATGAGTTTGAAATCGAGTTTTCCTTTTCTACGGATTAGAAATTTTCGATTCCTTAGTTTTGTGGCTTTAGTGCAAGAAGTTGGCAGACACATGGATTATAACGATTTTTTGAATTTGTGGTACAATGCCACTATTGTGGAACAAACCTCTATATTTGCTAACACCACTCCTTTTCATTGTCCAAAAGTTATCGTCAACTCTTCAAGTAATTTTAATATTCAAATATGGATTAACATGTTGAAAAAAGATGTCATGAGCTTTTACTGGGAACATTATTTGGATAATATCAAAATAATGTACATCAATTATGGTGTTCCGTTTTTTCCCATAGTGCCGCACCAAGAACCAGCGTCATTGTTCCATATTAAAACGGAGAATCCTTAAAATCGGTAAATAGTTTTTTTTTTATTGTTGAGTTATTATTGTAGTTATTTTTAAATTGTTATAAACGTTTGATCTCTTTATTATTGAGTGTTGAATATATATATATATATATATATATATATATATATATATATATATATATATATATATATATATATATATATATATATATATATATATATATATATATATATAAATAAACGTTCTTTAAGTTAAATTGTTGAATATATAAACGTTTGATCTCTTTATTATTGAGTGAAACGTTCTTTAAGTTAAATTGTTGAATATATAAACGCTCTTTGAGTTAAATTATTGAATATATTAATGTATAAAAGTATTTTTGCTATTATTGAAATACTGTGATAAATTTTTCGAAGAAATATATTAGTCTTTTCTATTTTTTTATAGGTGCACCACCATATGTATATAAATGTATTCACCATATGTATTCATAAATATACATGTAAATATTTTTTGATACAATAAATTTGTAATTTTGTTTCTAGTCTGTAGTTTTTGTTTCTAGTCTGTTATTTTTACTAAATATATAATATATTATTTTTTTAATGTATCTTATAATTTTTTAAAAGGTTGATTGATATTTCTCTAAAAAATACTTTTTTATTCAGTTTCTTTACCATCTTATAAATTTCTAAATGGGTACCGGTACTCAACTAATTTTGCAGCCGACTGTATCGGAACGACCTTTTAAAATAGTGATTATATTGCTCTAAAATACTTAAATATACGGTATTTATTAGAAATTTATTGTTTTTTTTTATTAAAATGCGGTTACAATCTTATAAATTTCTAAATGGGAACTAATTTTGCATAGTGATTAGATTTCTCTAAAAATACTTAAATATATGCTATTTATAAGAAATGTATTGTTTTTAATGCAGTTTCTTTACAATCTTACAAAATGGGTCATTTTAAAATGTCCTTATTTTAAAAAAAGGTGTTTAAAATTTTCAAAAGGAGATTTTTTAAAAAATGGGGATAAATGGACACATAAATGATATATATATAGATGAATTAAAAAAACATGGAAAGCATATATATATATATATATATATATATATATATTTTTTTTTTTTTTTTTTTTTTTTTTTTTTTTTTTTTTTTTTTTTTTTTTTTTAATGATGTATATATATATATATATATGAGTAAGTATAAATTATTCTACAGCTCTTACATCTCTTATATATTTGATATGGATTGGTTGTTACCCGATATATGTGCATATGAAGATGACAACTGGAAAAAGCAATATCCGTCCCATGACGCTTTGTCTTTAAGAGTAGAAAATTTGTTTATCAACTTTTATCGATCGTTCTTTACGGAAAGCATGTTTCATACGCTATTATCCCTTTATTACGATTTTTTATACAAATTTCATTATATAGACAAACGTCTTTATGAAAGAAAGAAAAAACTCAAATATTTGCCACAAATTTATCAATTTGGTTTTTTCGAATGGATTCATCGCAAGACCCATATATTTGATCTTCACGGATTTATTGGATCCTCAGATACCTTTGACGAAATGTTTCGACCGTATACGTTAGCTTATTACGATTGGCTATGTGAACGTGAGTGGTTAGATACGACTATGTATAAAAGAGATCAGTTTTCTATTCAACAGTTACCTGATATTTCTAAATATTATGACTGGTTATATTCATGTGGTGACAATTATGTTCAATTCTGTTTCATTGATACACAGTTTCGTGTTTGTAAAGTAAAGAAAAAAAATATAGAATGCTATCTATGTAAAGAGTATTTTATAAAGAACAAAGAAAAGGCCATTGAATTAGGATGTAGACATTTGTTTCATGAGAATTGTATGAAGGCATGGTTAGAAAAACTGAATAAAAATGGTTGGCATACCACAACGTGTCCAAAATGTTACATGAAACCGGAAATTGGATATGTTGTATGTGACCTGTGTATGAAAAGAAAGAAATCACGAATATTTGGTCCCTGTAAACATGGAATGTGTGTACAGTGTTTAGAACTGTGTGGAAAAATTGTTCGTTGTTATAAATGTCATAATGATATCGATTATATTAAATTTAAATCAATTAATTAAAGTGTGAAATTGAAATTTATATATATATATATATATATATATATATATATATATAAAATATAAAAAAAAAAAAAAAAAAAAAAAAAAAAAAAAAAAAAAAAAAAAAAAAAAAAAAAAAATTTTTTTTTTTTTTTTTTTTTTTTTTTTTTTTTTTTTTTTTTTTTTTTTGGTGTATATATATCAGTTCCATTTACCAATTTTTCATTTCATACTATTCTCCACTGAAATATATAATTTTGTTCCTCTTTAGTATACAATTTAAGAAGCTGGTTTGGATAATTTCTTATTCGATTACTTTATCCTGTGATGTCTACAGATTGCTTAGAAGAATATTACAACGATATTATGAAATATAAATCGAGTATTGTAGTATTTAAAAGAGATATGGATATTTTTAAACAAACAATCAAAATGATGAAAAGGAATACGAAAAAGAAGCGGAAATGTATCCAATCTTATGAAATGAATTTTCGAAAGTATTTAGAATTTATGAGAATTTATAAGCAACATCGAAAACATTATAGTGAATGGTTGAAATAACTTTCCATTCTGATAAAAACTATATTCATTTTTTTAATCATCAGTTGTGCAAAATGTGTTACAGTAAATATATAACAAATGTATATTAAAATGGTGTAATAAAAAAATTTAGATAGTAATTTTGTCTCTTTCTTATTTATTCGTTTATTAATTCATTTATTAATATATATATATATATATATATATATATATATATATATATATATATATATATATATATATATATATATATATATATATATATATATATATATATATATATATATATATATATATATATATTTATATATATATATATATATATATATATATATATATATATATATATATTTTTTTTTTTTTTTTTTTTTTTTTTTTTTTTTTTTTTTTTTTTTTTTTTTAATTAGCATATTGCTATATATAATGGTGTCCAATATTGTTCCATACAATTCATTCTCTCGTTACTTTTTAGAATGGCTGATATTCAATATATGGCTCATGTTTCATTTATTAAAGTGAAAGGGAAATTAACAGCTTATCAAGTGACATTTACAAATGTCATAGATCCCAAAAAGAGTCACGTTCTTTTATTGGATGATGCATATTTAATGTTTGACAATGACGATTTATTATATAATAAGAAAGTGTATGACTTTCCACGACAGAGAAGAAATTCTATACATGTAACTCAAAATATGGAACACTATGTGATAGAATTTGT
The DNA here is from genome assembly GCA_032207245.1 of Pardosa pseudoannulata. Classification (NCBI taxonomy): domain Eukaryota; kingdom Metazoa; phylum Arthropoda; class Arachnida; order Araneae; family Lycosidae; genus Pardosa; species Pardosa pseudoannulata. Next base: position 90,571 of record JAGEOH010000102.1, read on the forward strand.
TGAAGCCAATTTTGAAACACCTGATGGATGGAAAATTACTATTGGTGCTGTAGACAAGCCGACAGGTAATTATCTAGAAAAATTATTACCGTATGTCGTTCATTTGCCTGAAATGGATCCAGGTGTAGCATGGACTAGTTTTGCATGTCAAGAATATAAGAGATTGAGTGATGGTTTGAAGATGAAGAAAATTTACATATGACTCAAAACATAAAAATGGAATAAGAAAGTGTGAATATTTTCAAGAAAATGATATGATATGATAAATTAGAAAAAGTAAAATTTATATTCGAAAAAAATATTTTCAAACTCTCAAAGAAAATGAAATGATATGATAAATTAGAAAAAGTAAAATTTATATTTGGAAAAAATATTTTAAAAATCTCAAAAAAAAAAAAAAAAAAAAAAAAAAAAAAAAAAAAAAAAAAAAAAAAAAAAAAAAAAAAAAAAAATTTTTTTTTTTTTTTTTTTTTTTTTTTTTTTTTTTTTTTTTTTTTTTTTTTTTTTTTTTTTTTTAATATATTATTTAGTTATTTTATCTATCATCCAGCATTTGCATCGGCAAATTATATTCCAAAGACATTTAAAACAGACCGAATCTTTCAAACTATTTGTTGATTCCACACTTTCTTTCTTTTTCGATAAAGATTTACGACTGTTTTGGATAGTAATTTTTATAGCATTCCTATTTGAAAAATTATCCTTTGAAATTCTATCTTGATTATTCATCTTATTTATGGCTGTTTCCAAATATCGCATTTCTTTACTCAATTTTGATGACTGTCAAATTAAAAAAGATACAGATAGTTTAATTTCCATGTTGAAAGATTGGAGAAAAAAACATATTTTTAGTTCAATATGTGAAATATGTAAAACAAAATTAACATTTGAAAAATGTCAATATACTGTATGCTGTAATCAATTTTATTATAATAATAAACTCAATATTTATCATGTCAATTCTATTGCTGTCCAAACACCCAATTATGTTTTCATGTTACCTCAGTTGCAACGGATGTTAAAACAAACCAATATCATCTCGAATCAAGAATTTTTAATTATTCCCGATCCTATTTTTTGGCAAGTGAATACGACTTTAATTTATGAAAAAGTTTTAAAATTTATTAAAGGGTTACCCATAACCTATCGAACTCAAACTATACAACCACCTTCCAAAGCCAGTTTATTTTATAAACAAATTCAAGAAGCGCCTTTAAATTACGGTAGTTTAAATTCAAGATCTTGTGGAAAAGCTACTCTGATTCGACAAATTGCTTTTGGAAAACGATGTACTTTATCGATGAGAGGGATGATTGTCCCGGATTCTAGTTTAAAACCGAATGAAATTCGTGTTCCCAAATTTATTGTAGAACGATTTAAATTAGAAGGACAATGGGTTATTTTAAATCGTATGCCGACTTTACAACCAGGTAATATTGTAACATTAAAAATTCCTGATAAAGGATGGTCTTATGATTGTTTTGGTATACCGCTTGAAATTGTCAATTCTATTAATGGTGATTTTGATGGTGATGAAATTAATATTTATATTGTTCCCAATATGCAATCTCAAGCCGAATGCGCTTTTTTATTAAATCCTGAATGGGAAATGGGTTGTTTTGTCAGTGGTTTAAAATTAGCTCCTAGTCAAGACATGTTAATTTCTTTTTACTTATTTTATGATGATATTGATTTTTTACCCTATAAAAATCGCAATTTACATAAAACATTTAAAGTTATTTATGAAATTTTTGGCTCCAAAACATGTTTTGATGCTATTAATGAAATGCGTTTATTTTATTTGGATTCTTTAAATCGAAAAACATTATTTGCTCTTACTTTAGAAGAAATGAATGCTTTGCATAACGGAAACAGAATAAAAAATGGATGTTTAGAAACTCAAATATTAGCTGGAGCTAAAGGCTCTTTTGAACATTTGAAACAAATGTTTGTAAAAATAGGTCAACAAGGAAATGCATATATAAATAATAGTTTTTGGACAGGTTTAACGCCATTAGAAGCTGTAGCCCATGCAAATGTATCTCACCAGGCTTTATCAGAATCTTGTAAAATATGGCAACCTGGTTATGGATATACTAAAATAGCATATAATATTCACGATTTAAAAGTTGACTATTTAGGTCGTTTAGTGGATGGAGATAAACGAGTGATTGAACAAGATGTGTTGAATGCAATCCATTATACAGACGTAATATCGGAAGAAAGCTTTACATATTTAATAGATAATGTTTTAAAAAAGAAAACTTAAAAGAACGAATTTGAATTATTAAAAAAAAAAAAAAAAAAATTTTTTTTTTTTTTTTTTTTTTTTTTTTTTTTTTTTTTTTTTTTTTTTTTTTTTTTTTTAATATAATTTAGATTTTTGTTTTAATATAAATGGATTTTCTCGCCTATAGTTTCTTATATTTTTCACGGATATTTTTAATTTCTATTCATCGTAATAAGTGTTATATATTTATTCTTCTATACATAATATGTTTGGATTTTTACATATATATTTTATATTTCCTGTTAATATTTCAACAGTACTATTGTGAATTTTTAGTACGTCGTTGTCTAAATTCATTAATACATTTCCATTTGGACCAACTGCATAATAAAACGATGAGTTTTTAGGACGTGCTACAAATAACTCTAAACTACTGTCGTTATTAATTTGTTTAAATCGAGACCATTTAATACAATTTAACCATTCTTTTGGGTGTATGATATCTTCTACATAAATTGCATTAACAGAATCAACCAGTTCGTGTACTTGATTGATAAAACTTACCAATGTATAAATTATACAAATCTTGAATATACGATTTTAATACATATTCACACGTTAATATTTTATATTCTGCTCGTTGTCCATTAGAGGCTATTAATACTAAAGTCACTTTTTTTGGTTTACAATTTGGACAACCATGGAACACATAACCTCCTACGACATCGATGGGTTTAATAAACATTACTTGACTTTAACACCTTTACAACAACAATTTGCTCAATTAGTGGTTGATTGGATTCAGTCTCCTAGAAAAATGATAATTATGTTGTCTGGTGGACCTGGCACTGGTAAAACATATGTTGTGAATGAAACTTTGAAATATTTTGATGTGAAAAAATTAAAAATGGCTTATACAGCTCGTGCTGCTCAAGCCATTCATGGACAGACTATCCATTCGACATTAAAATTAAACTGGTCACCTGATTCCGTGTATAACCATTTAGAAAAAAGTTTGGTGGATGAAAATGATGTAAATGTCTGTATTGCTAAAAGTCAAAATCTTTTAACACAATTTTCTTATAATGGATATAAACCAGATATTATAGTGGTAGATGAAATTTCCATGATCAATGGATGGATGATGTATTGGATAATTCGTTATTTTATGGATCAAAAAGATACGTATACTCTATTTATTGCCATGGGTGATCGAAATCAATTAAGTCCGGTGAAATCCATTCACAATTTATTTTCTGTTACCAATTTAACGGAATTGTATAAAGTGTATGCTATCAATTTGTTGCAAAGTAAACGATTTACACCTGAATACGAAATAATTATTAATCAATTACGAAAATTTGTAGATGAACAAAATGAAACAGAGTTATATACATTTTTAGAGACCAATTTTCCAGTCGTCGAAACTGTTGATGGTTCCTTGTTAAAACGAGCTACAAGAGCAATGGCTTTTAAAAATATAACCGTTAACAGTTATAATAACTTTTATATACAAAACATGTTACCAGGAAAAATTACACGGTTATATTTAGTAAAAGATGGTGAAATTGTAAAAACAAAATATATTGATATTAAACCCAACTGTCTCATTTTTATAAATCAAAATGGAACGCTTTTAAATGGAACTCAGTTAATATTTTTAAAGTATATACCTGAAAAAGATGAATTGGAATGTATAAATCCTGAAAATCAAGAAGTAGTTTTTGTATCTCGGAATGCAAAAGGTACTTTTCCAATTGATGTGGCTTTTGCTGGAACAGTTCATAAATTTCAAGGACAAACAATAGATTGTGAAAAACTTTTAATAAATTTTGATGGAAATAAAAATTTAAATTTAGTGTATACAGCTTTAAGCCGTGTAAAAGATATGAGTCAAATTTTAGCGGTAAAATTCTAAAAAAATTTATAGAATATTATTGAGAAAAAACTTATTTATATTAAAAAAAAAAAAAAAAAAAAAAAAAAAAAAAAAAAAAAAAAAAAAAAAAAGAAAAAAAAAAAAAAAAATTTTTTTTTTTTTTTTTTTTTTTTTTTTTTTTTTTTTTTTTTTTTTTTTTTTTTTTAATATTCTATGATTTTTTTATCTACAGATATAAAAAAGATATAAATTTATTTCAATTGTAATTTTATTTTTTGTGTATTAATATGACTCATTTTTTACACAAAATAAATTCTGTTAAAGAAGCTCCTTCAGATAGTTATCTTTTATACGATATTTCTGGTGGTATATATTATTTATCTTATAAAAATTATACATCTTTTGCTTCTCAATGGATTGGATATTCAAATCTTCCCCATTTAACTATGGATCTCTGTTCTACACGTGCCCATTCTCTTATTTTAGACCTTGATCATAAAGTTGAAGGTACAAATATCACTCAAGATATTTTAGATACGATTGAAGCTATTCTCAAAATGGTTTTTATACCGTCTGTTCCCAATTTCACATACATTGTTGCTTGTCGGAAAAATAATGCTGGTATTCATGTTCATCTTCCTGAATTTTTAATTGCTCATGATGATTATATTATATTTTGTGGATATTTGCAAAATCAATTACTAAATACACTTAAAAATAAAAAGAGTTACGAACTAGATATTTTAAAAAATGCCATGCTCAGTGGTGCTAGTAAACCTAAAATGGAACCCTATATCCCTTTTCAAATCACTTATGTTGATGAAAAAAATACTTTATGTTATACATTCAAACGTGAGGTTGATTGTAAAAACGCTTTTAAACGACGCAAAGATAATGAAAAATCGCTATTTAGGTATTTGCTCAATTGTAATTCTAAAATGTTTCATCTCCAACTGAAATGTGTTATGATGCCTATTGTTACTGGGTTTCAACCTTTATATCATATTATGTATAATACTACTATTAATAATACTATAGCAAATGTTGACGATTATATTACAGTTGCTACTTTTATGACGAATCATTCTAATGAAAATGGATATATACACAAACATAAAAAGTTAGTGTTTAACGGTTCTCAATTTTTAAGAACTTACCATTACTTGAAATTAAATTCTAGACGTATCAATCAATTAGAAACTCAAAATCATGCAATTAAAACATGGTATAACATGTTTTATGTGACACAAACTGATCATTCCCATATACCTGAACGATTTCAAGAAATTCATCAAATTTTAATATCTGAAAATTCTACCTTTCTGCTCGATTCCAACCCTATCAAAACTATTTTACAATATAATAATGGATATTATTTTTTACCTGTTTTTTATACATTTTGTCAATATTTTCATGTTAATGCATCTGAAATCATTCAAGATCTTTTTGAAATTGTAGATCCCACCTTTCATTCTCTCCTTTTACGTCTACAAGAATTGGATCATAAAATCATTAGTTATTCACAAACAGATTTAACGATAAAAACTTTATATTTTTGTGGCAATAATTTATATCCACAACCCACTAATATGCAAGATAAAATTAAATTAATTATTCAACATAATAAATGTGCCATTTTATCCGTTAACACCGATGGTCAAATGATTGATTTAATAAGAAGTATTCAAGAAAAACATTTTCCGATTCGTTTATTAAGACTACGAAATGGGCTCAAAAAACCTTCTCGATTCATTTGGAATTTTTTAAAAGAATCTTGGCAAGAAATTACTCATTCTGGAGAAATTACCAATCATTTATCCAATGTATGGACTCACATTAAAACATTTTTAACCGAACATAAAAAATCAGGTAATTTAGGAGGACCAGATGAATCTTTAGTGGATCGATTTAATATTAATTCTGTTGTGTCCGCCATATTAAGTGATACTACCATAGAACGGATTGATGTTCAGATGGACATGCACAAATGGTTTATTCGATTACAAGAAGGAGCTTTAGATTTATTAACAGGACATATTGGAGGCATTGTTCCAGAATTTTTTTTATCTGATCAAAATTTAGGTCTTGATTTATCTCGAACGGAAATGATGCATTTATGTAATCATTCGTCCGAGTTGGAAGATTTATACAAATTATTAATCGATAAATTTATTTTTTTAAAGTACATGAAAGATTTATTTATAGATGTCACAGATGATTTATATTCTACTTTATATAATATTATTATGGATAATATGTCTCAACTGGATACCAATTCTTACGCTCACTCTATGATCCACTTTTATGTCAATTTATGTAAATACATGTGTTTTGAATACGATATGATTTTGTATTTAATGGACGTCTTGGCTAGTACATTGATTGCTACCAATTATGAACGGAAATTTTTTGTTTTTAAAGGTTTAACGTGTAATGGTAAAAGCAAAATGTTTGAATTAATGGGACGCGTCTTAGGGGGTTATTACAAATCTATTCAATCTGAAAATTTAACACCTACTAATTCTATTAATAATCCCAATCCAGAATTAGCCTCTACTTTATTTTCTTGTCGAATGGTAGCCAGTGAAGAATTGGGATGTAAATTAAACGAAAATCGTGTAAAACAAATTACAGGTAATTCATTTGTAACTTTTCGAAATATGTATGAACAAAATACAGGTGGCATTCCTACAGCCAAAATATTTGCGACAACCAATAATTATCCAGAATGTAAAGCGTCTGCGGCTTTTAAAGATCGTGTCGTGGCTATTCCGTTTGAAGCGACTTTTGTTGAAAATCCACCCCTGAGGACGTCTGAGCAAATTAATAATGATATTTATGGAAAAAACGCCTTTATTATTGAAGATTCCTATAAAGGTTGTTTTCTAATGTTATATTATCATTTAAAACATAATATTAGTACACATGATGGACATTTACATTACCGAGCAGAACCTGAATATATTAAGGAATTTACAGAAGATTACTTAATTCATGCTGATATATATGTGCAATTTAAAATCCATATGGATGTTCAAATTGTTCAAGGTTGTATGACGACGATGAATGATGTTCGATCAGCCGTGAGACAATTTTTAAAAGGAACCAAAAATACGTCTTTTCATGAAGCCGATTTATTTATGAAATTTGAAGAAGAATTTGGAATGTATAGAAAGACAGATATTCAGTTGGGTGAATTTGATTATATTAGTATGTCTGAAAAATCATTGTTGGATGAACCGAAACAAAAACGAAATAAATTGGATGAAAATACATTAGTTTATTTTGATTCAGTTGCAATTAAAAATTTAAAAAGGACCAATTTAGATTTATAATACACAAGATGGATTATTATGATTTGAATTTACTAACGAAAGGTAATACTGAGATTGATAAATTAATCCAGCAAGTATCTTTGAATAATTCAATTTTACTAAAACATTTTCGCCAACCCAACAGGATATGGAAAGGATTTTTTGATATAACGCCAAAACTTGTCAGAGCCTACAGTTCGAATGCGTATGCGCACATAATGCTTATAAAAGAAGATCATGATACAATGAATCCAAAATATGATTATTTATACTTTTTATCAGATGAAAATGAAAAAATGTTTAATTCGATTTACTTTAATTATGAGAATTTTCCACTAATGGTGGAAAAAGATGAAGTATTGAAAGAAATAAGAAAAATTGCACAACAATTTTCAGATCCAAATACAAATGAATTTGATGCGACCTGCTTATATTTAATTTATTTTTATGCTTGTATAATTAATAAAGATAGTAATTGGATAACTATGGATTATTTAGGCAATGGTAATAAATATCATCAATATGGTACTAGATTAAATAGGGAAATTGAAACAATAACAAAAAAAGTATGGAAATAACTTAAAAAAAAAAAAAAAAAAAAAAAGAAAAAAAAAAAAAAAAAAAAAAAAAAAAAAAAAAAAAAAAAAAAAAATTTTTTTTTTTTTTTTTTTTTTTTTTTTTTTTTTTTTTTTTTTTGTAATTATGTTTAGTATAAATAGAGTTCAATTTTTCATTTCTAGATATATAATCGGATATGTTTTACCTTAGACTTATAAAAGATTCCCCATCTTTAGTTTGTTTTATTGGTCAAGATGGTAAAGTTTATTTTAAAGGAATAAGCTGTGGAAAATTCCTTCAATATAAAAAGCCTGATACATTTGCATGCAGATATACTAGTAGAACGATATGGGATATAGTCCCCCCTCATTATAAGTCAGTCTATTCACGAAATTTTAAAATTTATTCCTATGATGAATTAATCAATATCATGAAAAATACTACAAAAGGAATGAGATTTAATCCTTTTACTTTTGAATACATTTGGAACAGAGGTCTCGTCAAAGAAACCAGAATTAATAATATTCCATTACTTACTGTTGAATGGAATGATACAACAAATACGATTTTATTACAAGAATGGATAAAGCTTTATAGTCTTGAAGTTTTGCAATCTTTTAAAAGAGAGCCACATTTAAATACATTTGAGTATATGGATACTAATATGAATATACCTGATAATGTACCTAATGATGTACCTGATAATGTACCCGATGATGCACCTAATGATGTACCTAATGAAAACAAATCAATTGAATTAGATATGTCTAATATTTTAATTTTTGAACCCAATAGTATTTTCATTACAATTACAAAAGAAGGAGAAAAATGTAAAATTGAATATAAACCGAATATATCTTAAATAAAGACATTAAAAAAATCTCGGATATTGTTTTCACTCTATCATTTTTCAACAATCCATTTATCAATAATATATTTTTATTTAAAAAATTAAATTATCATTTTTCAACTATCCATTCATCAATAATATGTTTTGCTATTAAATTATCATTTTTCAACTATCCATTTATCAATAGTATTTTTTTTAATATCATTATTTGGTATTAAATTTTGAAATTCTTTTAATACTTGTACTAATGATTTCTTTTGACTTTGACATATTAACGCATGAGATTCACTATCAAACTTATGATTTTCGTCATCTTTTAATATACAATTATTTTGTTTTTTCTTTAAAAAGTAATGAGGAAATGTGACACGAGCATAACGAATAATATCTCGTATGGTTTTACGTGTCATAAAACGAATCCATTTCTTTTTATTAAAATGTTCTCTACTACCGCTTAAACGTTCTCTATATCTGGCGTTTTCACTACCAATATTGCATAACACTGGATGCTGTGTTGTATATATAAATTGAAATTTATTAATATTTGGTGCACTTCCGCCTAATCGATAACATGTAGCACATAAAAATAGAATAAATGTATATATCGTTTCTTTTAATTGGTCATGTGTTATTTTAGTCGGAGGATACAATTCAATATCTTGTTGAAACATACCAATGGTATATCCTGTATATTCACGAAAATGTCCTATAAATGGCAATACATATTCAGTTCCAAAAATTTCATGCAGTTTAATCATATCATAAAAATGTTCAGGAATGTCACATGATTTTGTAATGGAATACGATTTCCAGGTATTGGCTGAATTAATGTAGAGGCAATGAAATCGCTTTACATTAAATGTATTTAGTAATGTAAAACAAGGTTCATTGAAATGAAAAACACATTCAGATGGTAAAAAATCGTTATATTGTTTCTTTATATTATGTATAACTCCTTTTGTGTTTTTTAAATAATCTTTCATGATTCTTGTTTTTATAAAAAAAAAGAAATGAAATATGTTTGTGTATTAGATATGGATGAAACATTAGGTTTCTTTCGTCAAAACGTATTTCATGTTCGACCCAAAGTAAATGTATTGATTCAGTTATTAAAATTATTAAAAGTAGATATCATTATTTGGAGTTTAGGAGAGGATAATTATGTTAAAGACATAATTAATCGATATTTACCTGTAATTGCACAAGAAGCTTTTAAAATTTTCGCTAGACAAGAAGCGTATGTGTCAAAACATCAATATAATTATTGGAAAGCTTCAGAACATATACGAGTGATGTATGAAGAGCCTATATTTTTAGTAGGTGTTGATGACAGAGTTACTCAAAATATGGATGCTAAATATGATTTTAGAATTACTGTATCTCCGTATGAAATTTCCAATTTAAACGATATCCATTTATTAAACGTCTGTGAAGAAATTATTGAATGTTTTTCAAATATAAATAAAGTTCAAGAAAATGAACAAGAAATAGTATTATGGTGAATAATAATTATTGTGATAAGCCAAATCTGTCTCATGGTACCATACAAAATATTAAAAATCAATATAATGTGGGTGAATCTGTTTCATTTACATGTGATATGGGATACATTAAAAGAGGACATTTAATATGTGAACCTTTAGGTCAATGGTCGAAAGCTGTTTGTAAACCTGTCTCTTGTGATGATCCGGGCCATGTATTGAATGCTGATCGAATGGGATTACTATTTACATTTCCAAATCCTGTCGCATATAAATGTCACGAAGGATTTAAAATGATTGGAATATCCAGCAGATATTGTCAAGCATCAGGTACATGGTCGGGTCGTAATCCTCACTGTGAAAAAATACAATGTAATTCATTACAAAATCCTTTAAATGGAATTGTAGAATACAGAAATACAGATTATGGTTCAGAAGCTCATTACAAATGCAATAGAGGATATAAATTAATAGGAGACACTACTCGAATATGTAAAGGTACATGGACTGGAAAAGAACCTAGCTGTGAAAAAATTGAATGTTCTCATCCATATCATTTACATGTATTATCATCCAAAATAAAAAATAAATATGATGTATTAAAAGTTTTAAAAATTAAATGTTTGAATGGAAAGGAAGGTTTATCAAGATGCTCATTGGACGGAAAATGGAATAATAATTGTGAACCACTAATAATAAATCCAGATAATAATTTACCTCCAGATAATGATAAAAAACCATCAGTAGATAATAATTTACCTCCAGATAAAAAACCATCAGTAGATAATAATTTACCTCCACCAATAGATATTGATAAAAAACCATCAGTGGATAATAATTTACCTCCAGATAATGATAAAAAACCATCAGTAGATAATAATTTACCTCCAGATAAAAAACCATCAGTAGATAGTAATTTACCTCCAGATAAAAAACCATCAGTAGATAATAATTTACCCAAAATTCCATCCATAGATATTAATTTACATGAAAATCCACAAATATATAACCAACCAACATATTTAAATGTATCTATATATTTATACATATTTTTCATTTTCATCATAATATATTTTATAATTTTGATATTGAATATATGAAAAAAAAAAAAAAAAAAAAAAAAAAAAAAAAAAAAAAAAAAAAAAAAAAAAAAAAAATTTTTTTTTTTTTTTTTTTTTTTTTTTTTTTCTTTTTTTTTTTTTTTTTTTTAAATAGATGTATATATATATAGATATATTTAAAGCTGTAATATACAGTAAAAAAAGTCATAATGTATATACCTGAATTTTATTCATACACTGAAGCTGATGCAATTTATGAAGAGTTGATAAAATTACCATTTTATAGTCCTAAATTTCGAGGAACTCGTAAACTATTAGCTTTCAGTGATAAACATATTTTTCCTTATAAATTTAGTGGTATTAAAGTTCCTGGTTTACCTTGGAATCCATGTTTATTACAAATGAAAAAACGCGTGGAAAAACAAATGGGTCATACTTATAATTATGCACTTTTAAACTTGTATCCAGATGGTAAATCCAAAATTGGTTATCATAGAGATGATGAAACATGTTTAGATAAAAATGTACCTATTGTAGGACTTTCTTTTGGTGCTACCAGAACTTTAAATCTTAAAGGAAAAGAAAATTTGAAACTCACGCATGGTAGTTTATATACTATAGATTCCGATCAAATTCATGGAATACCAGCAGAACCTCGCGTGAAATCTGCCCGAATAAGTGTCACTTTTAGAAAACATATCTTTTAATATGCTCTTATAATGTGTTGATTTTTTATAATTATTATTAAAAGTATATATACAAGTATTATGAATACTCTTCAAGATTTATTTAAATTTATTTTACATCAACAACAAACTATCGTATTTGGAAATTTAGGTCGTCATCCTAAAATTATTTATGAAGCTCTACAATCCATTCCATTAATACAGGTTACTATTTTTTCTAAACATTATCCTATTATTACATCCGATTCACGTATTAGAGTAAATCAGGATATTGTTGAGCCATGTGATTTATTAGTTTATATTGAACCTGATACATTTCAGACTGTTCAAAATCATCCTTTAGCTTCTCGTGTGGTTGTTTTTACCAGTCATTTCAGCTTTAAAACTAAAAATGTATCGAAATATGTTTCCTATTTTCATACCACGAGCATAGATGATTTAGCCGATAAAACACAAAAACTTTTAAAAGTACAAGATCCTTCTCTTCAAACACGAGATCCAGGTTTAGTAGGAGTTGAATATAAAAATATATTTATTACAAAAGGAGAAAATTTAGCACCTCATAATAATTCGTATATCATTATAGATTTAACCAAATTTAATAGAGATACATTATCTATGTATTTGGCTTTTTGGGATAAATTTGATTACATGTTGGATAATTTTGACATGATAGATCGATGGGTGATTTGTTTTTCCGATTCTGTAAGTCGACGCGCCTTTGATTCCTTTACGCAGAAATGTATTGATGCATTATTTTGTAGACATTTTGAGCATGGTAATGTTACTGAAATGACAAAAATATTATCTTTAATACCTTATTATAAATCAGGTATTATAGATAAAAGCTTTGATATACCTATATCCTATTTTGGAGGAATGCAAATTATTATACCAAAAACTATTGAAGAAGCATGTAAAGCTGCAATTATGTATGATTTAAATCCTTTAACAAATAATGTATATTATATTCGAGAATAAAGTCGATTAATGTATGCTTATTAAATTTTATAATGGATACATCTAATGGAAGAGAATCTATATCACCTTTGCATAATTCTAGTAGTACATTTCATAGTCCCTCTGATGAATCTAATAGTCCTAGCAGATCTAATAGAAGATCTAATAGTCCTAGCAGATCTAATAGAAGATCTAATAGAAGATCTAATAGTCCTAGCAAATCTAGATCTAATAGTCCTAATAGATCTAATAGAAGATCTAATAGTTCTAGCAGATCTAATAGTCCTAGAAGATCTAATAGAAGATCTAACAGTTCTAGCAGATCTAATAGTCCTAGAAGATCTAATAGAAGATCTAACAGTTCTAGCAGATCTAATAGTCCTAGAAGATCTAATAGAAGATCTAATAGTCCTAGAAGATCTAATAGAAGATCTAACAGTTCTAGCAGATCTAATAGTCCTAGAAGATCTAATAGAAGATCTAACAGTTCTAGCAGATCTAATAGTCCTAGAAGATCTAATAGAAGATCTAACAGTTCTAGCAGATCTAATAGTCCTAGAAGATCTAGGATGTCAAGTAATACTAGAAGATCTAGGTTGTTAAGTAATTCTAGAAGATCTGCGTCTAATTCTAGAAGATCTAGAAGTCTTGCATCGTCAAACAATTCTAGAAGTCTTGCATCTAATATTTCAAACAATTCCAACACTCGAGCACGTTTACGTATATTTACAATTAATACTTCCAGATTAAGATCTAGATCTAGATCTAGAAGGTCACCTAGGAGACCTCAAAGTAGAAATTTAAATTACTTAAATCGAATTTCACCAAATAAACTGGAACATAAATTTGATGGACATACTTTATTATTTAAAATGAAAGGAGGGCGATTTAAAGAACAAAAATTACCAAATAAAGTATGTAGATATATGTTAAGTCACTGCACTAAACGTCATAAGTTGAAACGAGATGAAAAACCAAGACGTGCTGTTATTGAAATAAAAGAAAAGAAAAGATAATTATTAAAAAAAAAAAAAAAAAAAAAAAAAAAAAAAAAAAAAAAAAAAAAAAAAAAAAAAATTTTTTTTTTTTTTTTTTTTTTTTTTTTTTTTTTTTTTTTTTTTTTTTTTTTTTTTAATGACTTATGATGGAAATACATCTTGAGTAAAGTTTTTATAAAATATAGCTAGAAATAGTATAATTAAACCAGTAATATGAATCCATTCAATAAACATTATCATTATACACATTATAAATACTATTATAATTGCATTTTTCCATTTAAATTTATTTTTTAATTTCTTTTCCACTAAATTTGGTAATACCACTTTTATTGGTCTGATGGCTTCAATATATTCATTTATTTTATCCGCCATATATTCAACAATTTCCGATTCATCTTCAATATTTAACAGTTCTCGGTCCCATACAGATTCTGGTGTTAATTCTCTGTTAAATTCACCATAATATTTATAATCTAACACTTCTTCAATATCGTTAATATTTCTTTTACGTAAAACTTTGTTAAAATCAAAAATATCTAGAGCATCTAAAATACCCGTTATTATATCAAAAATTGCATATATGGCTCCTACCGCACCTACTATACTACTTAACGCAACTGTTATTTTTGTTATTGATAATATAGCTGTTCTTTTTACCAATTGTGCTAATGCTACTTTTATTCCAATATTGGGAATACTTATTTTGGATAATAATTTGGGGACATTTTTTTTCAATATATGTTGTACAGTTGCTGTTGTTACATCGATAATGGTGTCTTTTGTTATATCTATAGCTATTTCTTTTATTAATTCTGTAGTTTTATCAGATATTTCGTCATCTTCTATTGATCTTTTGTTTCTACGAGCTGGTACTTTATAATTTAAATAATCTGGTAATTGTGTCGGTTTGCTTTCTCCCGAATAAGGTGGTATATTTATTGTGAAATATTTACGTGTCAAACTTCTACCTATCAAATATTCCAATACTTTTTGACCAAAATAGTGTACACAATCTCCGTCTTCATAATCTAATCCATATACGGCACAATATCGTCTATTTAATTCCAATTTATTATCCTTTATATCTAATCCAGTATGTAAATGGGCTCGTTTGGCAGAATCAAATATTTGTTCCGGGTTCAGTGCATATAATTTTTTGAGTGGATTCGCTAATATACATTTTCCATTTTTCCATACAGTATCAATATTATCTTTTTGTTCTTGACAAGATGGTTGACATCCTAAATGATATTGATTTCCAATTAATATCCAAGTTGGTGGTTTATCGCCACAGGGTTCTAAATTTGCTTGAAACGGAAAACAAGCTAATCGTTTGCATCCAATTTCATCAAAAGCCGTTTTAGTCACAACAATACCATTCTTGACTAAAGAAGGCGGTACATAATAATCTTCAGATGTGGCTGGACGCGTCTCAACAATGATATTTTCAAAAAAATGTGGATATTTTGATTTCAAATTCTCCATCACAAAAAGTTTTGTATTTTCATAAGCATATCGCTTAGCATGTTTTATTTCATATTTATTTACTGTATCCATTGTAAACTTGTTTTGTTTTTATAACACAAGATGGATCACGAATCTTTTGAAAAATTAACTCATGCTCATTTAGGTGATGTCAATAAAGAAAAATTACAAAAACTTTATGAGAATCAAAAGGATGGATATATTAAATATTATATTGCATTAACATTGGATAAGGATTCTGTCTATACAGATTGGGATATTAAGCCATTTACAGTCAATTTTCGATCTGCCCCTTCTCAAGAGCAATTAGAAGAAACTATATTTGCATTTTTGCTGCGAATAGGGGCTATTGTCAGAGAAGAGATGTATTTACGTACGTTTCGTCAACCAGAAACTGTCACAGCTGTTTTTACTTGGGCAGAGACTTTGAAATATAGCATTTTTAGTGTTTTAACACTCATTTATAATTTAGAATGGACAGTCAAAGATTATATACAATTGGATACAACTGTTTTGAACATGTTGCATAATGGAAAAGGTTCCGCTTTAAGAGAATTGATGGAATATTTTAACATTAAACTAGCCAAACCATTATATGAGTCTGAAAAAATATATTATAGATTAAATTTTTTGTCAATAGACCAGTTTAGTAGCTTTTTTTGGCGCATGTTACATTGGATGGCTGAGGCTATGAATATCAGAAAAAATAAACCTCATGAAAGAGAATTATGGCACGATTTACTTATGAACGGACCTTTATATCGAACTCTCCGTTGCGGTATATGTATGTATCATTATCAAGAAATGGTAAAACATGTTAAACCTTTAAATGAAATTGATGATTATGCTAAATTATGGTTTGATTTACATAATCAAGTTCACACCTTTAGAAGACAACAATTTTCTAAATCAGAACCTGATTATACAAAAGATGAATATCGATTAGATTCTGAATTTATGCGGGAACAAATAAAGGGATAATGTCGTTTACAATTTTTGATGCTGTACATACTGAATTTAACGAT
>JAGEOH010000103.1:0-106677 GCA_032207245.1 Pardosa pseudoannulata
TAACAGATAATTATAACGTAGAAAAATACTTTGTAAAACTCGTTCTCGTAGAATGCTCGAAACAGAAGATTTTGGGTGTTTCGATGAAAACATCGCCAAATACAATCTTCTACCACAGTAAGCAATGTAGCTACAAAGAAGCCAATTCACGCCACATGATAAATGTTAAAATGGGGAAAACTAACGTAGCTCCTCTTGGGCCTATGTCACCTACGTCATACGTCATATCGGTAACCCCTACTACGGTTTGCTCCTTTAGGAGATGTAGATAATGTCCGCAAGGGGACGTCAAAGTGACGTTACAACGAACCTTCGAATCGACTCGCAACATCCAGAGTAAGCTCCTCCTTCAGGAAAACAAGCAACTTAGTTATTAATTTGCATTAAAAAAAAAAAATCTGTTAGAAAATTTGGCAATTTTTTTAATTTAAATAATTCAGTAGTTTTCAGTCTTATTAAGCATTATAAGAAACATTATAAAATTGAAAAAAAAAAAAAAAACGACCAGAAATAATCTAAGTTATTCTATGGAAAAAAACGCTTTATTCCGAGGAATAAAAAAAAAAATCAAGGACTGAGTTAAACATTCATGAAGTACATGAATTAATGAAATATGTGTTAGTCCACAAACTGTAAGAGTAATCCGATCCATTGGGTTTGGTTTGGGTTTGGTTTGGAGCGCTAAGGTCTACTGCTTTGTTCAAGAGGGCTAATTAATGTATAGGGTATCATGCACTAGTAGCAAGGAAAAATTTTTTACTCTAGTGACATAAAAATTGTCAAGACTTTCTTTCAAGAAAGGTATAAAAGAAAAAACAAATGATTTTGGAAAAATGTTTTGTTTGTCGACAAAAGTAAATTTAATGTCTTTGAATGAATGTTACTCAGTGGAAACTCAGAAAAGAATTTATGAAACAAAACTTACTATCAATAGTTTAACGAAGTTGATGAAGAGTTATGGTATGGGGATCTATGATAGTAGTTCTGAAGTAGATAATATAGAATTTATCGAAGACATTATGGATCAATACAAGTGCATTAACATTTTAAAATGGAATTTGACATCCTCAACACAAAAACTTAATAAACAAGCTGGTTTTAAATTCTACCAAGATAACGATCCAAAGCGTACTGCACATAAAATTCGAATGCGGCTGCTAAACAATAGCCCAGAAGTAGTTAAAGTGCCACCACAATTTCCAGGCCTTAATCCTAACAAGCGTAATTGGAAAGAACTAGAAATCAAAAGTCTAATAATAATAATAATAATAATTTCTTCGAATCAACAAATCAAACTAGTGATACAAGATGAGTGGAATAAAAAATAAGTCCAAAAGTAACAAACAAAAAGAAACTAGTACAATCTATGCCAAAAAGGTTAAATGCAGTTTTAAAATCAAAAGACAACCCGACAAAATATAAAGAATAATTTCAATGTAATTTTTTGTTGTTGTTGTAATAACAAATGTCCGATTATTTTTGTAAGATTAATTTCCTCTGTCACCATAAGATGTTCTTTTATAAATTTACTGTTCATTTTTCTGAAAGTATATTCAATATAAAAAAAATGCTAAATTAACATACTTTCAAAATACAAATAATTGTTTTTATTTTCATTTCAGATACTTCTCCTAAATGATAAAATATGTATGGAGAACGAAAGTGTCCACGACGCGCACTCTTAGGTGGCCTCTTGACTAATGGAACATTGATTAGACTAAAATGTATACCTACTTTAGATGCAAGACAGAAGTGACTGGCTGCAGCGAGTGTGTTGGGCGACGACGATCTAACCTTATACGCTTAATTAAATTTCATTAATTAATATCTTCCTCACGTGTTTTGTGTCATATATATAATGCGCTTATCAATATTTTACGGCGATCGGATCCCACATATATAAGAAATCTAAGTGTCTGATAATTGTGTGACACTGTACATAGTTGTTAGTGATGTTCAACGACCGCTACTCTGCTGTGTTCTCCCGTCAATAGCGCTTGCGACGCGACAGCTGTGTGCCGGGCACTTTGAAAGGGGTTGGCCGGAAGGGGTAGCCCAGTACTTACGATCTGCCCACCACCGCCGAACGATCCTGGGGGGACTCAAGGCCATATGGATCCGGAATGGTGCTGGATTGTTAGTTATGTTAGCAGTGAGATGCTTGACATCAACTAAGCTTATTTGTTTTTAAAAAATTTAAAATGCATTTTATTTAAAAATTTTTTTCAATACTTATAATTTACCTCATATACTCCGCCAAATCCATTTTCGAATTAGAGTTCATCAACTTTATGTTTGGTTCAATGCATTAAATACTAAAATTAATTTATGAATTTTATATAATATCTTATATATATGATACTATTATACCATATAAATATAATAATAACAATAAATTGAAAATGAAATAAAGAAATTAAAACGATATAAAAGTTAAATAGTAAATCATTAGAACAGTTGGTAAGTAAACTCCTGCATTACAAATATTATAAGGACCTGTTTGTTAAAAGAGTTAATCATATGAATATCATCTTAAAACGAAAATTCTTAAAGTGTTCTATCACTAAGCATTTCGTTAATACAATACTTTAAAATTAATGTCAGAATAAATATTACTAAAAGCAACTGATTTAATTTACATGATAAAAAATACATTGTTTTCTTGCCCTTCTGATTTCATTTTAAAATCTAGAAAGATAGGAATATCGTAGAAAAATATCAGCTCGAAATATTTTGATTTGATTTATTTTGTTTTATTAAACCCTCTCCGGTGTTAATCATTCGTTTAATAGTTATTATGTTTCGATCAAGGGTTAAACTTGATATTCGTTAATCAGTTTATCAACAGATGGCGACACTCTTTTCAGTTTTAAAATTCTTAGGTTTTAAAAATTTTCTCTTATCCAAAGATGTCAAAAAGATATAGAAATTAGTTGGAAAAAACAAAAATATCCACGATATTCTGAATGATTAATAGGAATTATTTATTACTAAAAAATAATTATAGGAAACTGGAACTGGAAAAAAAGATTAATTTTTTTTCAGTAATTATAATTAAAAAAAATAGTTTGCAACTGCCACAGAGATTTTTTCCTATTAGTTAATATATGAGCAAAATAAAATACACAATTTTCGATTCGGAAATTTTTGAGATGCATACTTTTCTGATTCAATTACTTCTCTCGTATGTCAATTGAAAGGAATTCAATAGTATAAAACTTTCAAAGCTTTTCCAGATTGTTTAGTTTGCACGCACGATGTCTTACTATTCCTAACAGTTCATGAAATTGCGTGTAATGACGTAACTAATATATATCTAAACTTGTATATCAATTTGGCATATTTTTACATTTTAAACTTTAACATTAAAATATGATTTTTAAATTTAGGCTTTTTTTTATCATTTTTTTAATTGAAACAAAATATGTATCTAAATCATTTATTTATGGATTATAATCTACTTATATTAAACAGATAAAGTATTAACAATTATATTTGGATAACTTTAAGCTTTAAGAGATTATAATTAAAATTTGAGAAGATATTTCAGACAATATTACAGGTAAAGCTAGAAACTAGCATGGACTTAATTATTGAATTCGAAACTCATTTATTAAGTGTAAATTCCCCATTTTCTAAAGGCCATAAGAATTTCTGAGCAGCTGTTTGGTTATTGAACACCTTGTCACTGAAGGATGATTGTATAGACTCGGCTAACTGGTTGCTGAACCACTCTTAATAGTTTCGTAATTGGTTTTTCTCCAATGCCACTGAATCTGCAATTGTTTACTCTAGCTAGTCAGTTCATTCAGTTTTTCCATTCCGAAATATCTCAAGAAATCATAAACCCTAAAAATGCTCGAATCAATCAATTACTTTTAATAAGAATTCATCTCGCAGCGTTGACAATGTGTCTTAAATCTTTTTAATTACAGTTATTTAATCTTATACATTTTTATTTAGCATATTTCTGTTTTATTTTCAATTTGGCTATTTTTTTCTGTGCAAGTCTATTCGATTGTTAGGAAAAAATAACGGTATTATCAATTTAAAAATTATTATATTTTTTAACATTTAAAACCCTGAACTACAGCTGAATGGGTAGGGAAGTGCTCTTCGGTACCGGATTCCAAATGACAACTGCTGGCATGGCTATCCGTATCTGTTCGGTTTGGCATGGAGCGTTACGTACATGGCGTCTAACGAGACCGGGACCTACTGTTTAAAGCCGATTCCAAACATCCATGCCCTCAGTGGGATTCAAATCCGCGAACTTCTGTTACAAAGAACAATGCCTTACCATTCGTTTGGCCGTATCTGCTCAGAATTTGCTGTAATACAGGTTTCATTATCCATATTGTATCGAAAAAGTAAACCAAACCAGATTAAACATTTAAGTCATTTGTTTAATATTTTTTGTAGGTATCTTGGTTCTCTTTCAAACATTGCAAGAAAAATATATATGTTAAGGTTAAAAATATACTTCAAGGATTACACGGGAGAAAAAACCCATATTTTTAATTGCCAGGGCTTATAATTTAGATGCAATCATCGAGGTGGGAATGGCTCCTACTCCTAACTGAAGCAAATTACTTAATTACCATGTTATTAGATTTATTACCGTGTTAAGGATGAAAGCGTCTTACTCAGACAAGGGACAAACGTGCATCTGTCTGGGAAAAAAGGAGAGGAAACTCACGACTTTCAATGAGAAAGAATTTTTAGATAAGCACTGATTTTGTGGTTTGCTAAATTATTATTGGTCAAACTGCAACAGTATTGAAATTGTAAAGATCTTTAGTTTTTTTCTAGGTTTAAGAAGAGAAAGAAAAGGGCTCTATGTATCAAATTGGAATTCAAGCTATAGTTTTGGGAAGTGTGGAAGGAATGCCAACAATAATGATACATATCCTTGACTTATCTTGCTTATGTGAAAACTAGAACGTGTATATGGGGAGAATTTTGAACTTTACGGACAAAATTTTTGGATATATTACATATATAAGAGGTCTTGTGGATAAGTAAAGGTATGTTTTTTTGGTGTGTGTATAGATTTGTTTTCTTTTTTCAAAATATGTTGCTTAAAATGACAAAACCAAACTAATCTTTTGAAGAAGTTTAGAACCAAACTTGTTCGAAACTAGGCTGTTCTAATTATTATATGGCACTAATAAATTAATCATTAAACATTCTAATAAATTTGAAAGCATTTTTTGTACTCATGGTTGAATATGTTCTCAATGAATTTATACAACTCCTCAAGTAGTTTGTCCTCTTGAACAATTAGTCGTACAAGGTCAAAATTTTGCATATAGGACTGTTACAATATATAACTGAGCTCCTCTTCTTTAGATTGGAATCTGCACTTTATAAAGTGAAATATTTCATTGTAACATGTATTAATGATGTGATCAAAAACCATTAGCCGTACAATTTGGAAATTTTGTATTTAGGATTAAAGGGACTCAAATTCGCTGACAACCACAATGTTTTTAGCATACAAAGCCGAGGTCAAACTACATTCATTCTACATTATTAAAGAATAATTCTAAGCACAAAAGTAAACAAACATATAAGTAGTATAGTACAGAAATACAGAAAAACTTTACATTTATAGGTTCTCTTTTTTTTCACATAAACATTTTGTTAACAATATTTAGTAACTCAAAGTTATTGCGTATTTTTTATGCATCTGTCAACATATGTTATTTTTTTTTTAACATAAAATCATTTTATTAAAAACAATCAGAAAAGGGAAAAAATGAGAATTAAGTTTACTATAAATTTCGTTGTTTATTTAGATCATAACGATCATAGTTAGTTCTTTTATAAAAGTTCCCTAAAGATGCCTTAATTCTTTTTTTTTTTTTTATGAAAGTGCAAGAATTTTAGCTGAAGTCATGTGGGACGCCATATTGACATCCTAGAGTAAATAATAACCGCATTTTCAAACTTCACAGCAAAATCGACTTTATTTAATATGTCAAATGTTTTCCGACGTATCCTCCATTTCCTGCCAGTTTCGTAGGATGCCATTTAAACTATAGTTTAGGAGATTTTATTTTTAGAACACATAACGTCTAGTTATGCAATTTTTTTACTGCCATCTGCACTCTCTTTAATATGAAATGTTTTTTTATACAAATATCTCATTCTAAACAGACATTTTTCATGAATACATTATATCATTAACTTCGTACCAGGAAATAATAAGCCTTAAATTTCTTGAAAAATTTAATGTGATGCATATTAACGATGTGGGACGTAAGTAAGAAAAAACATCTTCCATTTTTGGTTGATATCTGTAACTTATAAAAGGAAGAACCTCAACTTAACGGCCGTTAACGCTTTGGATCTACAATAATGCAAATATTGACGTATTCGTATGTATTTGTAACAAATCTTTTTAAGACCATTTTTGGAAAACAATAATAGAAATATGTTTGTGAAGAATAATTTTAATTTGTTACTGTTTGTTATTTTTTGGTACGGGGTAAAGGAAGTACCATGTTTACGAAAAATTTCGGCCTAGAACAGAGATATCTATATAACGAAAAATTTCACTAAAATGAAAGCTGGGATTTTCTACCAGATGGCAGAACGAGAACTCTACTTAGACAATACGGTTACCTCCCTATCTTCTTTGAAAGTTAAAGATAACATGCAAATGGTAATTCTGGTGACGAATCGTGCCAAATGATATAAATAAAATACTCTTTATGTGTTGGCTTCATCACATTTGGATTGCCCGAAATACTACGAGAAAAATATTCCACAGAAGAAATTCCAACAACAAAACAACTCAGTTGCAAAACTAACATGTTTGGAGGGGTACGAATAGGATTCAACGGTAACTTAACTTTACAGTTGTTATTAATTCCATCTATGGAATGATATGTAATAAGGAAAAGAGAAATCTTCTTTATTCAGACAATAACATTGAAGTAAAACACTAGAAAAAATCATTACTTAATATAAGAGGTTTTTAAATAATTTCGAGAATAACAAAAGATACATCGGGTAACGTGATAAATCATTAAAAGAAAATGAAATCTAATCACACTACGGTAATTGACGAAAAGAAAATGGAACTACATCCCAACATCTCTTGTAGTTAAGAAGAAAATGCTTCGCCACAGTACCAGCGATAACTGTATTTTGATTAAGGACTGTCACTTAATACAGCACACAATAGGAGGCACTCAATTTAAACAATTCTTTAATCAAAACATTGACATAGCAATAAAATGTGGAGGCATTAGGGATGAAGAGTAGGAAACGGCTTAGTATATTGAAATATATCTCAGGACAAGAGTGGGGTGCGCTGACGTAGGAACTTTAAGAGTTAGCTATATGACTGCTATCCGTCCCATCTTGGAATACAGTTTTCCCATATACTTCTGTGCGTCTACAATTAACCTCCAGAAATTGGAGAATGCAGCCTAGACCCTCTCGAGTTATGACTGGCTTACGTAAAAGCTGCCCAAACAATATTGTGTTGTTTGAGGTAGACCTTCAGCCTTTGAGTCTTAGACGGAACACAAGTATAGTGAAATAATGCAACACATTTTACAGATATAGTTTTCAAAGTCGTACCCCGGATTTATTGTGGCATTGACATAATAACGAAAGAATTAAGAAACACAGTCCGTTTAGCTACATTGAGTACAGAAATTTACTTGACTCTACGGTGGAACAGTGCTTCTTGAACCAATACATTGACCCCTCAATGAGTCTTCCAAGGGTCAGTATTTATACTAATTTACTGTCTAGGGTCTCAAAGAAAAATTACACTCCGATTTGCCTTCGGCAATTTGCCCTTGAAATTATAAATAATATCCCAGACAGAAGTACGCTAATATACCTACCATACTTCTCATACCTACCATACAAGCTACATACCTACCATACTTCTCAGCAAAAATACTCGTCCTTCCTACGTCAGGCGCATGCGAAGTGATAGGAAGAACTCATCCTTGTATTACCTTGCGGTCTAAAGTAAGTGTTGTCAGGATGTTTTCAAAACAAGAACAACGAAGTCGGATAAAAACTGACTGGGGCAGAAGTCGTACAGCACGACAGTGTCATCTAGGGCTTCAACAGGCTTATAGAACTGAAACACGATGGGTAAAAGCCTTCAATGAAGGACGCCAAAATGGGGCAGACATGCATCGGCCAGGTCATCCTAGTGTCAAAGAAGCAGGAGTGCATGCTGTTGCAGCACTAATGGACAGTGATTGACGTCTAACGATTCGTAAGCTGGCCCGACAGACAGGATTTACGCATAGGACTGTGCTGCACAATCTGAAAGAGCTCCTGGGCATGAGAAAAATTGTTTCACGATGGGTTCCACATCATTTGACGGAAATGCAGAACGATGTATTTCCATCAAAAGGCTACGATATGATGCTGCTCGAACCCAACTGGAAAGCTATAAGTGAGAAGGAGAGAATTTTTTATGCCATATCATTACGCTGGATGAGACGGGCCAGATCTAAGCCCTTGTGACTTTGATTTAATACCTAAAATGAAGGAACCACTCCGTGGTATTCGCTTCAGAACTATTCCAGAGATTCTTGAGTCAATAGACCGGTCCATTTGAACTATCAACAGAACAGGCGCTGGTACAGGTGTTCTGCGATTTCCACATCGTTGACTAAATCATTGTGCATGAATCACTTTTGTATTCCATGTAAATATATAGCTGCCACTATTAAAGTTCCAACCTTCGTATATATTGATGGTAGCAAAGATGAGGAATCCCACGATGGTAGTGGTGTTCTTATCAAGATCCCAAAGGAATTGTCAAAATAAAGAAAAGAAATCCTGATTTTAGCTCAGTTTTTAAAAGTGAACTTTTTACCATCCATGAGGGACTGAGTTATGTAATGTCTTCTTTAGACTCTAAAGCCATTTGGATACTGACTGATAGTCGTAGTGTCATTCAACATTTATCAAACTGATGTAACATTGGTGACAAAACTGGGACTTCAATTCTCACTAAATTAAAACAAGTCTCATCCTCTTGTGATGTACATTTACAATGGATCCTCTCACATGTAAACATTTGGGGTAATGAGGAGGATGTTTCGTCTAAGAAGGGTGCCGGGGAGGCTATGGCTACAGCTAATTTTCTGACTTACCGTGAGCTGTATTCTGCAGAAGACATTGATAAAATGTTTTGGTTTGTACCTCCGGCACATCCTTGGTACTGCGCCGATTCTCCTGTTGGATCTGTTGCTATGAACTGCACCAGATGCATCCAGACATCTTTCTTAGAGGCCATCTAAGAGAACTTGTCTTCTAGGGTAGTCAAAAAAACCCACCCGATTTGTCCGAAATGTAACCAAGAGCAGGCTTCTCCGGTACAAATTCTTAGGTGCTTAATTTTGTCCTACGATGACCTATCAGACAAATTACATGTGCTAGTCTATGACTTTTGAGGGTGAATAAACTTGTAGATCTCTTCTAGCAATGGCTCGACTCGGAGATTAGCAACAATAACAAAGAAATATTAATTCATGCTGGTATATTTTTAATTACATATTGTTCAGATTTCCATAAAAATGGAGCTAATACGCCAGTCCGAAGATTATTTTTTAGTTATGCAAGATACATAATACAATATTAGTCCAAACTCATAGTCCAAATGAACATTTAAAGTTTCAAAGTGTTTTTGGGCTTCCAAAATATTACTAGCAAGCATCAGCCGGAGACTTGGGAAGCTATTGCGTATTTTACAAATACTAAGGCATGGAATTTGCATTTAAACTCACGAATTGAGACCAAAAAGAGTACCGTGAGGTTTATTGTATTCTTTCTTTACTCCAGCAACAGCTAATATTGAGGCACTTGGAGCCAAAAAAAAATATTTCAAATCAAGAATTTTTGAGAGATTTTTTATCACAACCACTAGTGCTGAACTGTTCTAGGTTAAAACACTTTCTATATTATTTAAATTAGCTTTATAAAAAAGGAAAAATTCTAATTATTTACGCAAATCATTTATCTAAACAAATAATCTTCGACTGACAAAATTATATTTTTTATATATCAAAATTGTTGCCCTAATAATAATGTAACATTTGTATTGATGATTTTAGTTACTAGTCAATTTGAAATATTTAACCAGAACAATAACAATTCCATTTCTAATTTATACTCAATATCTTCCTATTTTGTTTGCTCGTATTACATTTAACTTTCGCAAAAATAACTTCTAGAGAGACATATTCAGAATATGTTTCTAAATAATGTATTTAGCTCAAAATCCTTAACAAATCCTTATTAAAAATACTTACAACAAATCCTTATTTTTCAAACTATACATATCAAAGTGGAAGTTGAATATACCTACGTGTGTATTTTTTTTCAACCATTTGTTTTATACATTCAATAGATTCGAATTGAATCAATTATTCATAGTTAGAGAATAGTTTCGCTAAATAGATCGAAAAAAAACTGTAACATAATTTAGAATGAACAAATCAGCAGTATTTACAATGAAGTAGTGTCCCAACTGAATAAGACATACACATTTTCTTTGAATGGGAACGGCTCAATTTTCTCGCATTGCAAAACTCATTGTTAGACCTCACCTATTGATCTCGAGACAGAAATTCCAAACAAAGTATATTGTTGAAGATCATTCAAAACAATTTGAACAACTTGATTAATCAAAGCAATAGTTTTCAAACATTTTCATTTGGGATTGGTTTACTGGCGTAAAATTAAATAAAACAAGAAACATCAGTGTTAAGCCAAAACGGACACAGAACGAAAGGTTATTGCACAGGTAGAAAATAGAAAAATAAACCCACGTTAGTAAAACGCAGCACACAAAGGTTGAATTTTTAAGAGCACACAATTAATGAATATTAAAATGTAAAAAAAAGACCAAACAATAAAAGAGACAAATATGAACTGACAAAAAGAATAAAAATTCAACGAAAGAAATTCAATTTCCCGAGATAATACCTAAACGATTGGGGACTCATTTACTTAATTTAGATTTTATCAAGGATGTACTTTTTGCATAATTAAGATGGATTGCAATAAGAAGGTTTGGTCTGGAGTGCTGTTTAACCAAACGAGGGCTAATGAGGCAACAAACATCCACGCTGGCATTTGAGATCAATCAAATGGTTTGATTTCTATGGTTTGATGAACTAAAAATTCGAAGAGACAGAAAAATTTGAAGGGATATAATAGCAGTGTAATGAATGAACCTCATATGATCCTCAAATTGGTGAACTAAATTAGACAGAGTTCCCCTCATTTCCTTTTTTACATTGACTTTTTCTTCATAAAAATAAGGATTTCAGCAAATGGTTTCACAAGAATGGATATTTATATTTGATTTCCGGCCAACACTCCATACATCTCACTTTTACTTTGAAGGAATTGTCACATGACAACTCTTTCCTTTCATCAGCATCTGTAAACCCAAATCTAGCAAATGAATTTGGAATCAAATGAAAAGATATTGATATCATCTTTTGAAAATTGGGGTCTGGCCATATCAAGTGTTCTTCAAAATTCGATACCAAGACCCGAGAGAAATCAGTTTCATTAATAATTTAAGGGGGGGGGAGTAAATATTTTTTCTTTAATAGCTTAATTTTTTCTTCCATAAATCGTATAATGTGTTCAATTCACTACAAAAGATCATCTTCTCCCAGAGTTTAAAGCCATAAATATACCTTAAGTATACAGATCCCCTTTCCGAAATGTTTCATTTATAAGATGTTCATTTACTTGTGCTCATCCTCTTTAATAAAAGGAAAAGCTTGGCCTCTGCTTCGTTTTATTCAGGCATTTTTTATATCGGTTTCTTTTATCGACGCAAAGGGTTTTGTTTTTTTTATATATCATAAGGGGTTAACATTGTAAAATAATCGAAATCATTACGTTTTGGAAGAGATAAGCGACTGGTTTTAGTAACAACAAAGTCTCTTTTTTTCATTCCCAAATAATAGCTTTACTTTGGAGACAAAATGATCAACTAGCAGCTCGCAATGGAATAGTTCTGCTAAACATGTTTGACAGCCGATTATTAAAGTAGAAAACAAAGTGGCACCAGAATACTTTGACTTCCTTTTAGATAACAACGAATCGATAAACACTTCGGGGAGATGGATAAATTGCAAATGAAACTTTTAAGATCACTTTAAAGTGTATTTTTTTTTTGCTTAATTTTATACCATTACTTTTGATATGTCTCAAATAAAATTTGAATATAACGAACGTCACATACAGCTGATGCCAAGAAATGTACTCAGCATAACGAATTAAGTTAGTGTCTGATTCGTCGCGATCCTATAGAATTTTAAGCAAATAGATTTTTAGTTCATATCATTCTTAAGGGTTTTGTGAAATTTTATGTACTTGTGTTAGTACTTGTATTCTACGACTTGAAGATATATTGTACATTTTTGAGGTTTGAATTTTTAATATTAAAAATTTAGGCTGTTTTTATATTTTAATTTGCAACATGATTTTACATATAAATTTATGTAAAAATTTTTAAATGATGTATACTGTAAAAACATACCACTATCAGCTATATTTGTAAATGTTATCTTAACAAATTAGTGTCCCAGATTTTGTTGGGAGCAAAACTATTCTTAACTCAGGTGTTGAACATTTTCGATTTTTGAGCTAAACTGAAAACTTTTCTATACTCTTTGATGCCTATCTCAAATAGAACAAATTCAACTATTGCCACGTTCATACGGAATCAAAAATATTTATACTCGGTATTCATATTATTCAGTTTTTTATTTTATTTTATTTATTTTTTTAACCCTCGGTGGCAAACAGCCTTCCCTAAGGATTAGGCTTTCAAATGTTTACCACGAAACAGTTCACTCCGCAACAGTAGAACAAAAAAAAATGAGAGAATATAGTCGTGAATTATCATTTAAAGAAGTCCATAGTTTAAATAACTAAAACGAAACTCTAGAAGAAGGTAGTATTATGCTTGCAGTTAATGTAAAAGTAAGGAAAAAAGGTTAAAACTAGCGAAAGAAAATTAAAAATTAAACCAAAACTAGAATGAAGCCCTAGTTAGGTGATGTTAATTGGGTTCCAAGATAATATTAGGAACAAGATGCTTTTACATAATTTAACTTAGAGAGGGGGGGGGTCTCCAAGCATGGGTCCAGCCCGGAAGTGATAAAAAACAAATACTTGTCTGTACAGATATTTGAATTTGTGCTATTATGTACCAATGAGAGTTACAAACATCTTGAAAAACATGTACATTAAAAAGTAACAAGAGAAAGGGACATAAAATGACAACAAAATGAAGACTTTGTTGAAATGGGAAATAATTTATAGAAAGTCAATCTGTTATTACTGGAGCTTTAAAAACAAAAATTATTTAACAATTTCATAAAAATATTTACAGTACACACACACACAAAAAAAAGAAAAGGCTTGACCATTTAGCTGGTGCTAGTGATTAGTTCATAATTTTCAATCATCCAGGAGATTAGTTTCTGTGCCTTACTGCGCAGGACTTTGTTTGTATGTAAAAGCTGGAACCACTTCGATTCCGCTCCAATCGGAGGCTCTTTAAAATGAAAATCCTTTGTTAGGTTGCGAGAGAAAAGATAGTGCAGAGAGTTTCCGTCCTGACCACAAATACAGTTTGGAGACCTAGTCGCCAAACGAAAACGAGAGAGGTATTTGAGAGAAGGGACCATGTCCCGTTAGAAGAGCATTTAAGTGTGTGAATTAGATAAGCGGGCTGGGTCGACCTTCTTTAGAAAACGATATAGAGTGCGGCCAGTGTGAATAGAATCCCAATAGCACTGCCAATCCTCTAATAGTTTAGAATACAGAATATTTCTGATATATCTGGCGATTATTGGAATGTTAATTTCAGGTGGTCTTAAGGCCGCATTTTTCGCAAGTTTGTCCGCCATCCCGTTACCCTCCTGGCGTGCATGTGCTTTAATCCAGTGAAATTCAAGTTTTGTTTTAGATTTGGCAAGTAAGTAGAGGGATTTTTGGATATTTTGTACTTGAGGGTTAACTTGGTTAATTTTTTTTATTGCAAGTAGGCTAGCTTTACTGTCTGTAAGAATTGAAACACTAGTCCCAGGACGCTTTGCTAGAAGCCAATTTAATACCTCCTGGATTGCGTAAAGTTCCGCTTGGAAAACCGAACCATGGCTGTTTAGAGATACGGACCAGGAGGTCTGAAGTTTTGAGTTCCCGAAAATAGCATAGTCAGCTCCAACTCCGTTGTCTAATTTAGAGCCATCTGTGAAGATGTTAATTTGGGAGTGGGTTGGTAATTTTCTTGACGTTGAGATATTGAAGTTCCTGTCTGCTGGATGAAGATGAAGGACAGGTTGCTTCCTGACTACTCTGAAGTGTCTTAGCTTCCTCTGGAACAGGTGAGTTGAGACGGAGAATATTCGTTTGGACGCCAGTACAAGCAAGTGTTAGGTGGACAGGCGGAATACCGGTAAGTGTATAAAGTGCTAAATTTGGGGTAGTTTTGAAAGCCCTTGCTATCCAGAGGAGGAAGTGACGCTGAATTTTAGCTAGAGCTGTTTTTTCCTGCTCGTTCAAATTAGTAGCTCAGACACCTGAAGCGTGTTTAATACACGTCTCTGTAACTGTTTTGTACCAGAGTTTCAGCCTTTCACTTGAAGCCCCCCCCCCACTGTCTTCCTGCTATCTTCATTAGATTTCGATGGTGATGGAGGGTTTTTAACTCCAGGGAATGGATGGGAGGAAGCCATGATAAGGTTGAGGATAACGTGACTCCCAGATATTCCAGGTGCTGTTGAGATGGTATTGTAGAACCTTTTATTTTAAGTGTAGGAAGCCTTCGAATCTTTTTCCCCTTCGGAGGGAAGGTAACGTGGTAGGTTTTACTCTCCGAGATGCCAAGATTTTGAGATTGGATTAGATGTACGAGTTTGTTCAGGGCCTTTTGTCCGAAGTGCTCTATCCTTCTCCTGTGCTCACCGGAAACTGTTATCAGAAAATCATCGGCAAAAACTAGGAGGTTTGAATTATCCGATCAAAATTTTTTTAGGATAGTTTCGGCCATTACAATCCAGAGAGTTGGACCCAAGCAAGAGCCTTGATGACAGCCCCTTATATATGACGGCAAATATAAAATAATTTTTAACCATTGCCTTTTAAAATTTTGATATTATAAATTTAAAATTGTCTCATTTTAAAATTCTTTACATGATGTTGAAGATAAATAATTTAAGTATATTTTTTAATTGATGCATCCTGTAAGGGTATTAACTATATTTGTAAAAAAAATTTGTATTGGAAATGTAAAATAGTCTGAGTGTAAAACTAGTTCTTGACTTCGAATACAAACGGTAAATTAAGTAATGAATTTTACAAATAATGAACAATAGACGTTTTTAATGTAAACTATATACTTCATGATATATAAATGGCAAAAGTACCCGTTGAAAAGAAACATTTTAATGCTTCAAAAGCTCATTGTTATTCACTTCTTTGCTCATTGGAACAAAAATTAATGAGATTTAAAAGTTTGTTTAATGGTTGGTTAGATTTTAATGGCACAAAATTTTTTAGAGATATACTGCGCCAAACAAGAAGTATTACCTGCAACACATAAAACAGTAAAAATCACCAGCAAAAGGATTTTGAGGATAAGAGAAAAAAAAACAAAACATTAAAAGCACATTTAAAATAATTTAAAAAAAACTATTAAAATAGAAAATATTTACAAAATAGAAAGATATAGTATGATTAAAAAGCAAAACTGAAAATTGAGTACCAAAAATTGATAAATTAAAAATTTAGAAGTGTTAAGTTAAACATTGATAAAATCAAAATTAACATAAAAATTAGAAATCACACGATTCAGATTTTATAACAAAACCCTAAACGGAAACAAGCCTGGATGCGCCGATGATTGTGTCAAGATTTGGTGATGAATTTTTAAAAATATTTATATGCATTGAACGAAAGCAACAACACGATCTGAAAATGTTAGGTGACTTGCAATACGCATACTGTGGAGGTTCTTCACGCAGAAACATGTGTGAATGTGTGAGCCGTTAAAATTTTGTTAAGTTGAACGTTGCTA
Source organism: Pardosa pseudoannulata (assembly GCA_032207245.1). Taxonomy (NCBI): domain Eukaryota; kingdom Metazoa; phylum Arthropoda; class Arachnida; order Araneae; family Lycosidae; genus Pardosa; species Pardosa pseudoannulata. The sequence goes on from JAGEOH010000103.1 coordinate 16,100, forward strand.
TTCTGCAGTTAACACAATTGGTACTAAATGCCAATACTAAGTTTCATTTTTCATTTCGTCATTATAAGAGAAATAAACTTTAGCTTTCAAAATTTAACAAATTAGGCGACGCTAGAATTAGATTTTATGCAAAAATAGTTTGAGTTTTATTATTTAATAATAATTTTTGTTCAAAGCCATTAACAATATTGAAAGGCATGTAATTTCCTAAGTTTAAAGAATACACTTTTTATCCACAAATTAATTTTTATTTTAATTTTTTACGTATCTGGAAGAATGTATCCAAACATAAATATTATTTTATTTGGCTTTAGCGGCACTAAAAGAAGTAAAAATTGAGAATGCTGAATACTTGGGGGTAGGTTAGATAAAAGATATATTATGCTTCCATTTATCTGAATATATATGTTACCGTTGAAAATATTCTTCACCGATTACACAGTAGAAATAGACCAAATTTTTAATTGCCAACTCTTAGATTCATTCATCGTCACTCAGATTCATTCATCGTGGCGTAAAAGGACCTCAATCTGAACTCAAAATCAAGATAAGTTCTTAGTCAAAATAATTACTTCCATGGTAATATTGGAGAACTGACTGACGAGTCTCACACTGACAAGAAACAAACAAGCATATGTTTCATATGTGAAAAGCTGATGCCGAGGAAAGGAAAATCCCGAAGACGACTTCCGCTGAGAGCTTTTACATAAAAACTTATTTTATAGTTTGCTAAACCATTATTGGTGAAACTACAATCGGCTTTTAAAATTGTAAAGATCTTCTGTTTTTCCCGGGAGAATGGAAATCTGGGATAAAGAAAATACAAAAAGGGCTAGACGTAGCAGATTTTAATTCAATCTCAATTTTTGGGAAATGTAGAAAGAATGACAATATCAATAACATATCAATAGCAGAAAACAAAGACGTAGATGGGAAAAGATTTTGAACTTTAATGAAAATAATTTGTTTTATTACGTATGAATTATTAATTAAAATTAAATATCTTATCCGAAAATAAATTTTACAACTTCGGGAAATAACAAGCATTTATTATGGAAACATTCAATTGACTTCCAAATTATTTTCATCTCTAGTGATGGGGTTCAAGATAAAATATCAAATTATTTCTACAAAATAGACAGTATCCCATTTTAGTCCAATCTCTGTTTGCGTCCCAGTCATTACTGGGACTACCCTATTTACTCAAAATATCAAAACAAAACAGTAAGAGGGAAAATAATCGATTTTTCAATCTACAGAATTACTATTAAAGTAAAGATCAAAGTTTTTGAAACTCTATAATTTTATACTAAATTTTATTTTATATGGTATAAGAAAACTTTCAGAGTGAGAGGACAGTTGGAAATTCCTCTGAAGTGATTCAAGTATTCATAATATAGAAAAATGTTTAATAAATTATTATTTGTAGTAATTATGCAGAGAGTTGGAGTTCTAGTGCAGGTTACATAAACTTACCAGAGCGGTCAAATGACCACTTTTCAGACATTAATTCAAATTGTTAGATTGCAGGTTTTCATTTTTTTTAAACTTACTGCACGAGATTTGTTATAATATATAGCTACTTCATTTTTTAATATCTATCTCTCTTCTTCTATTGTTTTTCCTGATAATCATAAGTACTTCAACGTTATCTACCATAAGCGATATTTTGGCTGGTGGAAAATAAAGAAAATTTTATAAAGCCGTGTGCACTGAAATCACAAACTTAATACTAATTTTAGAAGAAAATGTCAATATATAAGTGTCAGTATGTATATGTCAATGCTGTGTAAAGAGCGTCGTCTGCTGATAACCCAAAAAAACGTTCATTCAGATTTGAGCACTGATTCGGTACAAATATTGGTGACATAATCAGTTCTATTTGGTTGGTTGGTTTTATGAAGTTTTATGGCACTACCAAACATGGTGTACCAAACATATGGTAGAGCCGATCACAGTTTAAAAAATTTCGATATAAACAGCAGGACAAGAATAAATACTAACCACCACAAATAAAAAGGAACAATAGCAGCAATTAAGATAATGGTAAGCAACGATACAAAAGTCAATATTAAAAATGTAGAAATGAGATAAAAATGTAAAATTTAGACAAACAAATGTGAGGATAAAATTCAGTTTCATTTAAAAACGAGTAAAAATAAAGTTTAAAATATGATTATGTAAAAGACGGCTTTTATGAGATGAGAGTCTTAAAAAATAATCTAAAGATAAAATATTTCGTCTTAATTCAAAAGGTGCCTCGAAACAATCTACCTACAAGCTTCTAACAGGAGACGTTCGAAAAGCTCCAGAACACTGTCGGAGGGAGGAGAGGTGCACGGTATCAAGGCTACGGTATCAAGGCTCACGGTGTCAAGAATAGATTTCCGTGCAGAGACATAAATATCACATCGATAATCAATCTTCAACGTATAACAGAGTGATAAATTTTCAATGACTGACGATGTGCTTCCCAGGTAGTATTTGAGAGACCTTTTAAGATATTGAGAAACCGCTGGCATTTTTTTTCGAAGCACAGAAATGTGGGAATTAAAACTATTTGTCCATGATAATGCAAAGAAAGTTTACCACTTCCACAACGCCAATTGTGAGGCCATTAAACTGGATTTCTGAGTCATGGTGTAAAGCTCGCCTTTTGCAGAAATGGACGCAGAGAGTTTTTGAGGTTGAAAAGGAGAAGTTGTTACCATTGGACAATCTCAAAATTATATTTACAGCATCCTCTCAATGAATCTCGTATCGTTACCCTCATAAGAAGTTTGTAAATCATCTACGTACAGGTTAGCATGAACTGATGAAGGTAAAACATTCGAAATATGATTAATGGAAATGATGAAAGGGTAATACTTAAGGCGCTTCCTTGTGGGACCTCTTCTGAATGACTTGAACTTTCTTCCTGAATGAACTGATCTGATAAAGCAATACCAACAAGAACTGTAAATTAACTAACAGATAAGTTTTGAAGTAAAACAGGCAGGTTTCCTCTTAAACCCATACTGTACAAATGTAGTAGTATGAAATGTCTCCAAGTTTGGTCATAAGCTTTATCAGTGTTAAAAAATATAGGAACGAAATGCATTCCGAATTCTAGTTTCAAGAGCAATAATACTATTAATGGTGCTCTTACCACTTCGAAAGCCACTTTGAAAGTTAGAAATAAACTTATTACTTTCCAAATAGTAAGTCAGTTAGTAGTTCTGTTAATTATTTTCTCAAATAATTTGTATAAACAGTTAGTCAGTGCGATTGGACGATAGCTCAGAGGATTCTTGGGGTCTTTATCAGGTTTGAGAATAAGAATGACCGTCGCCATTCTCTAAGAAGTAGAAAACGTGTGTTCTTGCCACGCTTGATGAGCAGGTTTGATAAAGAATCAACAGAAAGTTTTTGATCATTGTGTATGAAATATTGACTGGACCAGATTAGGTTTGGAAGTTTTATGCAAGGCATTTTTCAACACAGAAATAGTAAAGTCCTAGTTATAAATAAAATACATTAACAAATAAAAACTTTTAAATGAAATTAGGCAGGTTTTCTCTTAAACCCATATTGTACAGCTATAACAATATGCCATGTCTCCAAGTGCTGTCATAAGTCTTCTCAATATCAAAAAATATAGAAACTAAATGATTATGTTTCGCAAATGCATTCCGAACTCTAATTTTAAGAGCCACAATATTATCAATGGTGCACTTACCACGTCGAAAGCTACTTTGAAGATAAGAAATACTGTTATTACTTTCCAGGTAGTAAGTTAACCTTCTGTTAATTATTTTCTCAAATAATTTACATGAGCAATTAGCGAATCTCATTGGACGAAAGCTCAGAGGAATCTTGGGGTCTTTACCAGGTTTTATAATCGGAATGACCGTCGCTTTTCTCCAATCAGTGGGAAACTTGTGTTCTTGTCATATCCTATTGTATAATATGAACAGGTTTGATAAGGAATCGACGTAAAGGTTTTTGATCATTGTGTATAAAATATTATCGGGACTAGATGAGGTTTTTGTGAGTTTTATGCATTCTTGAACTCATAAATCGTAAAGTCCGAGTCATAAGAAAAACTGGAATTATTACTGAAATTAATTTTATATTTCTCTAAAATAGTTTTTTACTTGGTAAATAATGAATTAAGTTGGTTCTAAAGAAAATACTAGAAAAGGAGGCAGCAGTTGCGTTTGATATATATATATATATATATATATATATATATATATATATATATATATATATATGTATATATATATATATATATATATATATATATATATATATATATATATATATATATATATATATATATATATATACACATTGTAGAAGAGATTATGTTTTTATTGATACCAAATAAGTATCTGATTATTTGGATAGAAACCTGAACAACGCTTTACTTTAGACTATAGAGTTTTACTGGAAGTAGACGGTGAAATTCTATAAGCAAAATTTTCCCATGAATCTCACTGGCCTGTCTAAGAGTACGCCGTTAAGTAGTTTTGCATTTCTTGTACTTAGTAAGATTAGTAGATCAGTAGTAGGGTACCTACTGAAGATATTGAAGACTTTGCGTTTTTCTTTATAGTATTTTCTTACAAGTTTGGTTCAACCATGGTTTCGTTTGTCTTTGTGGACGATTAGAACATTTAGGGATGCGGATATCAGCAGCAGAAGCGATTACTTTCGTTATCAAATTTATAGCATCGTCAATAGAGTATTTTAGACCATGTCTTCGAGATATTTGCAAGTGTACAAAAAAACATCCAGTCAGAGGACTCAAGAATATACTGGGGAATCTTCTGGTTGGAAGTGCTATCAATATTAAGAGACAGCATGAGTTGAAAGTGATCGCTGTTGTAGAAATAGATTTCAACTGCAAGTTTCAAGTGCAAAAAAATGTTTGGTGAGTAAATAGCTAAGTTTAGGCTATGAAATATATTAGTGGACGTTAAAATAGATAACTTTATCAATGTTTAGAATGCAATGATTATGATGAGAAATGAATTTCTCGATTTCAGTTCTACGGTAGTTAGTCGTCGGACTACCTCACATAGAGCTATGGCAATCAAAATCGCCAAAATTCATAAAAGGAGTGAGGATCTCAGAAATTAACGCATTCATTCACGCGAACATTCGCTGAAGTGCCTTCTTACAGAAATATTACCTTCAGAGCGATGCAGATAGGATGGTAAGTGTTAATCGGATCACGGATATAGGAGGAATGGTTTTCAAAGCCATGGTGGTTCTAAGGATGGGAAGACATGAGGAAAAAAGGAAAAAAGAGGGTACTAAAGGGGAACGGTGTGGGATACAACCGCCTCCGAGTCCGCCGAATCATCAGTTAACATGCCCTCATCACCACTAGAGGAGATAAAAATTTTGATAGGATCTTCAGACTCCTGGGATTTAGGCTTGGTTTGGAGTGCTACGGTCTACTTTTAGCAACATGAGGACTAATGAGACCGGGACTTACAGATTAAAGCCGATTCCTAACGGCTATGAACGTCCATGCCACTGTGGGATTCGAACCCACGAACTCCGGAGCCGAAGACTAGCACCCTAACCAATTGGCATCGTTCGGCCCTGGGGTTTAGGAGTCACATGTAGAGGAATTTTTAAAAAGTCAGATTTAGACATTGGTTTTTTTTTGTTGTAAGATTATCATTTTTGACATATTGAGATTTTTTCTTCTTTAATTTGTCAGCTGGATGATTGGGGTTTTCCTACGTTGTAGGCTCGAGCAACGTCACTTTTTATGTTCATAAAGGTAGAATTACTTACAGGAATTTTCTTATAAGAGGGAATTTCTACAAGATCTAATTTTTTAATAATGTTATTTTGAGAGAGATCAGTCTGTGTACCACAAGACCTCATAATTTTAGAACTAATAACAGAAGAAAAAGAAACTGTAAGCTTTGGAGTGCGAGATGCAACCATTTTCTGGGGTTCCTGATAATTAATGTTATTCTTATGCTTTAGATTTTGAATTTCTTTTTCAAATTGTCAAAACGAACAAACACGGAAAAAAGAAGGATGTGTTTCTTTGCAGTTGACGCATAGAGGCGTTTCATCACAGTTTTCCGGGTTGTGACTGACTTCTGCACAAAAAACACAGATGACGGATCCACGACACGACAGCTTAGAATGTTCAAAAACTGGCACTGAAAGCATTGAAGAGGGTTCGGAATGTAATGACGGACAGAACATTTCATATAAGCAGCGTATAAATTTGAGGGGAGTTTTGGACCATCAAACGTAAGGATGAGGTACTTAGTTTTGTTGGCTTGCCCGTAAAGATGAATAGTTATTCATCAGACAGCAACAACATCTTGGCCTTTTAGATTTTCTAGGTTTGGGTTGGAGTACTATGGTCTACTTTTTTAGATTTTCTAGGATTTCAGCTTCTGGTACGTTGTAAAGATCAGACTCAGATATTACACCTTTTGAAAAACTTAGTGATCAATGAGGAGAAACTGAAATTGAAAACGAACCTAAATTATTACGGGAAAACAAAGATTTTTCTTGGGTACGAGAGGAAACGTGTAATAAGATCTTATCGGATTTAAGATTTTTAATTGATTCTACTTTACCTATTACGGACTGTATAGTTTTGTTTATGAGAAACATAGCTGAAACTTATATCTATGTTATTTTTAACTATAAAAATCAAGCTTTATCGTTTAAAGAGACTATTTCCTCGTGCTCTCCTGTTGGGGAAGAGAAGTTTGTTTTTATGAAAACCCATAATAGAAAAAATACTTCTGCTCCCAGCGGCACCACTCACCATGGAGCACATTAAGGGGATGCAGATACCTGCACCAGTGCCAGATGGGATCTATACGTTTACGAGTTTTCCTGAAGCAGCTACCACCCTTAACGGAAGGGCCCGGAAAGTACACCGACCACTTATTCCAAACCGAAAATGAAAAAGCCGATTGATACATGTGAACCAATAAATACTTGCCGTTTACACAAAGTTGAGGCCAAAGTAAAGTGTTGGGGCTTCCCAGAAAAATGGATATGCCATTTAGAAGATTTCCGGAACAGGAAATCCCCTCAACTACCAGGACCCTAATTTCCGAGGACACGGGTCACCACACACAGCAAACACGTGAGGAGTTTTCAGTTCGCTATACGCTATGTTCAGAACTCACCTTGGAAAAGGCAACCACAATGATGGTGAAAAGAAAAGGAAAAAGTAGGAGACGAGTAACGAAAAAAGAATAAAGTTCGCTGGGAAACCTCGGGATTGCGACAACCGTTTCTACCTGAGGAAGTTTAAATCTCCTGAGGAGTAGCTCTATTTACAATAATAAAATACGTTACAATATGAGTGGTAAATAAATAAAAATATTAAATAGTCAATTTTTTATTTTATTATTAGTGAATTATTCAAACTATAAATGCTATATTAAAAAAAAAACTAGCTCTAAAATATCGATGCAAAGAAAATTTTTTGGGAAAAATAAGTAATATAAACGAACTATGCTCTGAAACAGAGGAAAAAAATTCTATGCGTGAGGGAAATATATATGATATATTGGACACTGAGCTATTCTACAGAGATAATGAAAACATAACATCGGGAACACGCGTTGGGGACGAAAAAGAATGAAATTGCTCTTTAGTTCCGAAGAGAACGATCAGAATATTACAACTTTAATTGATAGAACTGTTTGGCAAAAAATTCAGCCTTAAGAATCTAAAGTTTACTTTAAAAGAGGTCATCGGACTTCTGTCTTTAGAAATAGCTATGTATAAAATATCGGTAGGTTTAATGTTAAAGTGTTTAGCTTCTTATTCTTTTTATTAAACAAAATGAAATTGTTGAATTTACAGTCTTATCTTGGCCACGTGAGTAAAGAAATAGTTTAGAAAGTAGATAGTTTTCATTTTTAATTCGTGAAGTTAATTACTAAATAAAAAAAAGAGTAAAAAAATTTTTCTTCTTCAGTGTTGTTAAGAAGTTGAAAGTCGGTTATTTCGGCTCGAATGCATTAGTTCTCATTCATTGTAAGCGATCCAACTCTCGGGGTTTAAAAGATTATATTGAGTGGAGAGTAAACTTTCCTTAAATCATTCATTTCTGTAATTAAAGGATCAGTGGAATTTCAAGGACAACGATTAGGAATGAGTAATGCCTTTCACTATTCCAGGGATAATTTAAATTAGAACTAATAAGATAAACAAGCAAATATATCAGCATTTGCATTTTTTGGGGATTTATTTGGAAAGAATTTCTAGGAAATATAAACTCCTAATAATAGACATCTATTTTTGATTTAGAGAGTAATGAAAACAGTAATTTTGAATCAGACTATACAAATTCTTCCGCAAACTGGAAACTGTTATAGTCTATGCATTTATAAGAACAACTGCAGAGTAAATAAATAAGAAAAAAGCGATAAACGAAATTCATTAAAAAATCCGAGAGAGGAGAAGCCCTCACAAGTTGATTTAAATGGGGAATTAAAATTAAGTTGATGCTAATTATTCCCAAAAGATAAAAGGGGATAACTTCCAAAAGATAAAATGGGTATGGCGACATTATAGTTTCACAGGTTCCATCAAACAATATATGTGACTACGTGTGACTCGTAATTACGTTTCTTCGAAGGCCATTCAGGAATAATTATTCCCTTTTGTTAAATGGATGGCAGATATTGCATAACGTTTTTGGAAATTATTCACTTAGCTTAATGAAACTTTGGACACATAAACTAAAGTAGAACTAAATCGCATTTAAAATATTTTAAATATTAAATCTTTTTTAAATTTAATTTTTTAAATAATTTATAAGTTTTTTAAAAGTTTCTCCCGTATTGATTTTATTATATTCTTTATTATTATGTAAAAATATCTTTTAAACTTTTTGGGAATTATTTAGTTGAGTGATTGAATATTAAAGTTAGGAAAGTTTTTGTCTACGTTGCATTTTAACGAAAGATTTGGACTTTTTTCTAAATTTAAAAAAATCTAAATCATAAAATGGTAATTTAAAATGGATACAAAATTTAATTTAATATAGAAGCGTCATGTCAGCATTTTATAAGAATCTGCGAAAAAGTAAACAACGAGGAGTATTTTACAAATATTTTAAAATTCTAAAATTTGGATATTAATTTTTTTTAAATGGGATAAATTTACTTCTACATCAATTTGTATCTCAGTTCATACTTCATAAAAATCTTTGTAAAGTAAACCATCCGCAGGGAATTGGAAATATTCCATTAAAATTTTTTTATTTTTTGTCATGTGAAAAATGCTCTTATTTAGTTGTAGTGAAGAAAAATCCGTAATAGAATTCAATTATCAGTTGATGGAAATTACACAAGACTGAAAACACATTCATTTCAGGACTATTTATAGATGATATATATATTTTTGTATTCATAAATCGTTTTTTCGATTAATAATATAAATAAACTTAACGAAAAAGAGATTTGAAATGGAAACTTTCAGTAGGACACTATTAGATCTAAGAAGGTGCAGATTATCTTTATTCAAAATGGAATGCTAAAAAATTCGTAGGGAGATGTTTTCTGTGCATAGAATACCAGAAGGGTTATTTCTATATCTATTTAAAGTAAACTGCTTAAGTATTCCATGTAGTTCGAACGTGATTTAATTACTCATTTAAATACTGTAGAGAAAGTGTCAGTTAAACGACATTTACCAAGACTTGGACTTCAAATGAGGAAATAAAATGACTTAAACATACCTAACTAGTTTTATTCGAAATTTCTAGTCCGAGAAAAAAAAAGAGTTATCAAGGAGCATACAAATATGCCTGGCATTATTCAAATGCGAATGTTGTCTCATTGGTTTTAGAAAATCTGTACAAACAAGTCACCAAACTGTTATAACACAAATACTTCATAGTCTTTGAAAAATTGATGTTTTTCAAGTATATTTTCCTACGCATATTTTGTCTTTCAAATATATTATTCACAAGCACGAAAAAATTACGAAATTTATTGATATTATGGAGGAGGAGCGGGGGATTCCATAATATTTTCAAAATGGGTGAACCTCCAAGGGAACCCGAATTCAGTTGGTAGGAGATTGTAGACTCTAAAGTGAGGATCATTTTTCAATGTTCTTTTGGAGAAAGACACTTCTTTAAATGTGATAAGGACTTCCATTTATCCTAATGTCTCTTTGGCATAGCTCTTACCATTTCACATACTCAGAATAATCCGAACTGTCACTAGATAAATGGCATTTTAATTACTTTTCCTCGCCGAGTCGATATCCCCGAAGCAACTCAGCTGGATCCAAACAGTTTAATCTTTATGCTGCCATGCTCAGTACTTAAGCTCATCGATTGCGATTATCATAACAGAGTAAATGAACTTGAAAAATGATGAGGCACGACGTTCAAAGATTGGAAAATCTGAAAAGAATTAATAAAGGAATCTCAGTCCAAACTTCATGCAAATAAAAGGAGGCAAAACTGTAATATTAGAAGAAAAAACATCCTTTTAAGGTAATTCAGATAAAAAAAATGATACCTAAGAAATTTCCTCTGAAAATTATTTTCTCTAGCAATTAATTTTTAGAATTAAAACGTCCCAAGGCAAGCTCCAGGGAGTCAAACCCATTGGAATTTAATAAAAAAAACAATAACTTTATTGCGAAAGAATACGTAGAATGATAAATCTGTTGTCATATTTATTTTTTTTTCAATGATTTTTTTTGTAATATTTACTTGAGGTACTCATGTTGGTAATAGTATTATTAGTACTATCACGGAGATATTTGTTCCTAAATTGAATCCAAAGTGCTATGTTTTGGATATTTTAGTCGTAACAGACAGGTTCCTTTGCTCACACATAGGCAACAGAAAAGATCTAGAAATTTTCCATACATTTACTGATACTTTTAATAGTATACACATAGTAAAAGTATTGCTCCGACAGTACATTGGTCTGAAATTGAAAAATTATTCCAAACTATTGAAAATATCCCAATGTTTTGGCAATTACATGAACGTAAAATCGTCAGCTCATAAGACGATTTCGAAAATTTTAATTAGTACTCATTTCTAGAAGTTACCAAGAAATCGTATCACCTGATAGTTTTATTAATAATAGACTTAAATAGTTCAAACTGCGATACACTATTAAAATATTTTCTCATACAATGGAAAATATCTTTTGAGATTCAGAAATTTTCATAATCTAGATCAAGGGCTAGATCTTAGCCATCTAGTTGTTTCAGAGTAACTTTACTGTTGGTAACTTTGGTCACTTGAAATAATTCATTCCACATATTATTAATACTTATTCTTCAGTGCTGTAGTTGGTAATGACAATCAAACCTAAAAAACTGGTAAAAGTAGCAGTGAAAAAATAAAGATCTAAATACATTCAGCTAGTTCTACGAATATACAAAGTGATTTCAAAAGAAACTTAAAAAAATTTCAATGAATAGCGAGCAGTCATCCACTGAAGTTCAACGATAGATATTGATTGCTTTGAAAGAATACCAACTTGAGTTTATTGCACCCTATGATTCTGTTATGCAGCAGCATCTATTTAAAAATGCAAAGGCTAGCATATGTTTGAGAATTGTGATTTTCTGATTAGAAGTACTAAAGCATCTGCATCTAGGAATATTTTAAATTGATCAGTAGAACAGTTTTCAAATGAAAGATTTGGCTTCTGATATCGAAGGACAGGAAATCTTTGAAATAAAAATGTAACAGAAGAAAATACCTATTCTGTAATATAAGAATCGAGAAATATGCCCATATCAAGAACCTGATTGTGATTATCAGGAAATCTTGTACTAAGGAATTGAAAAGGGTTTTGATCTTTGTGAGATCCTCAACATGAGAATATTTCGACAATGTTTACTTTATTAAATCTTATAGATTTGTAAATAAAAAATTGGAATTAAAAATGTTAATCAAATATCCTTTCAAAAAATACCCCTTAATACTTTACCCTTATTAAATCTTGGCTATTCTATTTTAAGCCAAGAATTAAGAAAATCTTTCTTTCTCTTGGTGACCATTGATGATAGGAACTCTTTTAGGCATTATTCCCACATAAAAAAGATGCGTCATTCTCGACAAATGTTTTCACTTTTCACGCATCACTTGAGGGCATTAATCCTGACTGCAGGCAATACAACAAGATTTTAGCGAAATAACTATAGTATCCAAGCAAATATTCCACGTGAAAAGTCAAATGGGATTTTCCTCGTTCTATACCTTATCAAATTATCATTCTCTGTACAATACTTTTGCAGCAATTTTTACGGCTTCCAGAGACTTACTACGCTTTTCGTTATGAATGACGACATATCTTCCGTATTCTCATATAATTTATTGAACAGAACACTGTACATCAGGTTTTTATCTCTTGACACTTAATAGAATAAAATTTGCATTCCATAAACAGGTAAAGTACTTTTGAAAAAGAGTATATTTTGTGGAAAATATTCCCAGTATCTGACATTTCAGAACGAGACTTCTTTTCTTTGGAGTAGTGTGAATGTGGATAAGAACAATACCATTTTTCTTTCTCTCATGCACGGTCTCCGAATAGCTTGTTTAGAATACTCAACGAATTAAACAAATCGTAACCGGACAATCAAATTATTCCTCTTTTATTAAAGAATTCAATTTGGCTGTTTTAATAAACTAGAATGGAAAATGTTTTGTGTAATTAAGCATAAATTCACAATTAAGAATGAATTCAGTGAAAATTTAAAAAAATATATGTTTCATTGAATATCGTGGTTTTGAAACAAAATTTACGTCTTTAAAATGGCCCACGCACAACGGACAATATAAATTTGACCCTAAACACAAAATATAACATAAATAAAACTTTTTCCTCCATGCGAAAGGAAAGCGTTTTAACGGTTCAATTTATTTTGAATAGATCAACAGATTACTCAAATTAATTTTAAAAAGATATCAGAGTAAGCGAGTGACTGAGATGCCCAATATTTTAAAACTGCTGATTGGTTATATTTCTTCCCAGCTAAATTAGGATTTTAATGGACTATGATATTTCAATTTCAAGTGTTAATAAGTATACCCTTTAAATTTCTAATTATTCTTCTGACACTGAATTTGAATACATGAAAAATCTTTCATGTGGTGTTGAGATATAAATTTCTTACGGAGTACAATTTAATTTCGGACTTTTCATGTAATGTTCCTCAAAAAGGTTTGGAATGTGTTAACAAGTAACTCAGCATCCATGCAGTGAAAATTTTTTTGTAAATGTTACTTTTTCTCTTTAAATTAACGGTAGTCATTTATTAAGCGATAAGAAAGAATATTATAGTACAGTTTAAGACATACACTCAAGAGCCAAAACATTATGACCATCTGTCTGGCTCACCTTTGGAGCACAACACAGCTTCAACTCCCTTTGGCATGGATGCCACAAGTCCTTGGTAGATGGCAGATTGTACCAGATGTTTAAGCAACAGTTACGCAAATCCGAGATATTGCGAATTGGTGGTCTTTGAACTCTGAGCTGCTGTCCCATGAAATCCCAAATGTGTTCTATCGCATTGAGATCCGGTGAGTTAGGTGGCCAGGATATTAACTGGAATTCAGCATCATGCTCCTGGAACCCCTCCAACACAATTTTAGCCTTGTGACAAGGGGCGTTGTCCTGTTGGAATATTCCATTTCCAGCTGGAAAAACAAAGGTCATGAAAGGGTGCAACTAGTCCGCAATGATGTTCAGATACACTGTAGCATTCATGGTCTGCTCTACCCCAACCACTGGTCCCAGAGATGCCCAAGAGAACGTCCTTCAAAGCATAATACCTCCACCACCGGCCTGTGTATGACCTACTGTACATTGAGGGAGCAACTATTCGTCTGGAAGACGGCGTATCCTGACACGGCCATCGGCGTGATGACTGGCAAACTGTGATATTCATTTGACCAGGTAACTCTCTCCCACTGATCCATGGACCAGTCGCAATGTTCCCGAGCCCAGCTTAGGCGCAGTTGGCGATGACGCTTGGTCAGCAAAGACACACAAACGCTTGCTGCTTATCCCCATATCCCACAGTGTCCGCTGTCCGATACTATTCTACTTGTCCCTGCATTGTATTGGGTTGTCATCTGAACCACTGTCTGCTTCCGGTTTTGCTTCACCATGCGAGACCTTTTTCTTTGATAGCGTGTGCACGTCTAACACCATATCGTCTACTGCTGGTTTCATCGTCATTCATCCACTTTGCATAAGTACTAACAACTGTAGATCGCGAACAACCCACGAGTCGTGCAGTTTCGAAAATAGTTGTTCCGAGCCTTCGAGCCATTAAAATATATTTCCTCTATTAAAATAACTTAGATCCGCAGCCTTTCCCATCACTCACAGAAGTAAGTGAAAGAATGATTCTTCAGATTCTCCAGCAGCTGTTAAATACCACTTCCACCTGATCATGTGCCTTCCACGTCATCCAAGCGAGTTCATTGCAAAATGTTGGGGTGGTCATAATGTTTTGACTCTTGAGTGTAGGGGACGTTGCGAATCGGTTCGAAAGTTCGTTGTGATGTCATTTTGATCGTTTGCTCGCACAATATCCGCAAGCTGACTTCAAAGTGGCGTCACAACGAAGGTTAGAACTGGACCGCAATGTCCAGAGTAAAGGCCGAGATCTTACCATAAGAGTAGTAATTTCAGTTTGGATGAAGTTTGTTAACCACTGTAAACAAAATTATCCTTGGCACTCTTCCAATCAAATTTCAATTCATTTCACAGCTTAAGTTTTTCAGTAACGCATAAATTAGGCTTGCTTTGGTTTGAAGGGGTATAGTTTTGCTAATGAGACCTCTTCAAGGGGATTTCAAACTGCACAGAACAAACGCACTAGCACCATGCTTCAAATTAACCTCCGAGATACAAAAGACGCTGAGTTTGGTTAATATATATGAAGTCTGGAATTCCTACGAACGAGATTCAAACTCCAGTACACCCTTTCCATTCGGCAACTCGGAGAGGATATTCTCGAAATTCTTTCACAAGTCTTGGAAGTTAAAACGAAGTTCAGTATACGAAGTGGGTGTTTGTTCCTGTGCAATACTAGATATTTCCTTTTAACCTAGATCAGAATCGGGGGACGGTATATAACTTGAGCGGCACTCAACCGATTCATTCCATCGGAGAGGCTGAATAAGGTAAGACTACTCTTTCTCTCTCTTCCCATTTCTAGCTTATCAAAAGGCCGATTGATAGTGTTAGCAAAATAATTAACAAGTTCAATTTTGAGGATTCAGAGAATTTACTCCCCAATTATTCTTTATTGCCTATACTTGACAAGTTTCAGATTGGCACCTATTTTCTAAGTATTAACAAGCCGTCAAATTGAAATTTTTTTCTTATATAAACATTTCTGTACATTTTGATACCATTACTTTTCCATATTTCAAATAAAACGCCAATTTAAGGAATTGAATTATTCATATAATGTGCTGTGCTCGTATACGATTGAAATTAAAAAATTTTTTTTCTTCGTTTTCATCTTTAGTTTGTGAGCTTGAACTATTCTTAGAAACATTCAGGAACTTTCGCGTGCTGATGGAAATAGATAATGGTATGACTTACATATCAAACAATTTAAGGACTATACTATTTTTAAATTTCAAACATTTAATATTGAAAATTTAGTCAAATTTCATACTTTTTTATTTCTAACATGAATTATTTATAATATATGTATAGATTTTAAAGTATGCTTAAAGTAAAAGTTCTAGCATTATCAATCATATTTGCGATAGACTTTTTATTTGAAAAGAAAATTATTTTCATATAACATAGATAACTATTGCATTCTATTGTAAAAGTTCTATTATGAATACCCTAACCACTTTTTCAAACACTGAATATTTTATACATTTTTTAATGATCATCTTAAAAAACATTAAACTAATTCTTAAAGGTTCCAATTCTCTTTTCAACTCATAAATAATCCTTAACAAAATAGTCGAAACCAAGATAAAATTTCACTTTTTCTGATCGTGATAATAGAAATTTTGAGCCGAAAGAAGCGATTTAATATAGAATATTGCAAAATACCATAATACTTCTCATAGTAAGGATTAGGGGGTTCGAGATACCATATCTTAGTTGAAATTGGTTTGGTTTGGATCCTGTTTTTGGAGGAGATTAATGATACTACTTAAAGCCGATTCCAAACCATTTAGTTGAAATAATTACACTGAGATTTCTTATTAAATAATTCAGATTGGTACAAAAGTGTATATTACGGATTGTGCATTGAAGTTGATTTATTTTAGAAAGATTGTTTTGATCAACTTCCAAATACCTGAAAAAATGTGCTTGAAACACATTCTTTCAGGTATTTTCTTCCAGTTGTTATTGCGAAACTTTTGTATAAAAAGATGCATCTTAAAAAGGAAATTCTTTTTTATTTTAACAATCGTTAAATTTGTTCGAGAAATATATTTTTTTTCAAATTAACTTAAAATGTCTCCTTTACTCAAAACCTTATTTGATAAATTCCTTTGTGTTAAATACTGAAAACATGAGAAATGTTATTATGCAAAGTTCGTAAGTATATATAATTGAGAAAAAATATTCATAATAAAAGGGGTTATACATTTCATCAAAAATGGATATGTATACGAACGAACAATTCAGTTACGTAGCCAAATATTATGCTTTGATTATTCATTATGGAGTATACAGTATATAAGTGACCTTGAGCGGTTTGGAAAATATATGAAATTTTATAAAGTTATCTCAAACTTACTACTAATTCCAAGCTTTCTAAGAAAATGTCATCCGACTGTGTTTAAGAACATGCCATGCACTTATGTACAGTTTGTTTTATGCTGGGTACAGAGTAACGACTGCTAGTGACCCAAAAGAACGATAATTCAAATTCGAACACTGGTTCTGTACAAATATTTGAGGTGGGATCAGTTAAATTTGTAATAATAAAATACGCTACAAACTTCCATTATAACTATTTTTTATTTATTGTCTTGAATTAAATTTTCAATAGATATAATCGTTACCTTATATCAGTAACTTGTTGAATAAGTTAAAAAAATGGCTCCAACAGTTTTTATACTATACCAACGGATTTAAAAAGCTTTGCTTAAGTCATTAATAAGAGTAGAAAAAATATTTGCTTCTATCATATGAAATAATGCATTTTCAGCAACAGCAATCTACTTAAATTTTGGAAGTATGGAAGTTGGAAGTAAAATGTTTCTATTCATTAGGAAACAATTATTTGGACTCTAAATTATAGTAGTATCAGGAATATAGTTCATTTTATAGAATAATCGTACTTTTATTTAAATTTCAATTTTTTAGCTGTTTTGAATTTTTTTAGTTATTAAAGCATTATAATTTTTAATTTACAGAATAAAGCACAATTTACTTTAATTTAAAATGTAAATTTTGTTTCTGCAGTTTATCTTTCGAGTAAGAAAATTTTATTTTTTTTTATTTCGAGTATAATTCTTACATTATTTTAAAAAACATACTACTTTAACCGTTTCAGTGCGGCGAAGCGCTGTCGCTCTTCTTATATATTCCTGTCCTTCGGTACCGGAGTTCGTGGGTTCGTATCCCACTGTGGCATGGATGTTCGTAGCCGTTCGGAATCGGCTTTAAGCTGTAGGTCCCGGTCTCATTAGCAAAAAGTAGACCGTAGTGCTACAAACCAAACCTTCTTATATATTCTGTAAAAAATGCGTGGAAGTCCTATCGCGGTGCTGTATGTTACTATAATTTTTCCATTAATTGAGAAAAAAATAAGGCTTAATCTCTAGTGTGAAAATTATAGTAAAATACAGCAGTGCAATCACATTTCTATGCATTTTTGACACAGCACAAAACAAGCGCGATAGCGCTTTGTAGCAATCAGACGGTTAAATGATAAAAAGAAGTCATTTATTAAAAGTTCGAGCAACATTAATATTTTAAAAGTTAGGAACGGAGTAAAGGATATTATGAAGTCCCTTTAGAGTGATCCATTAAAGAGTAAATGTCTTCTACTTTAGACTTCTAAAAATGTTATATTATTACAATTAACTGTTTCAGAAAAAAACAGTAATATTTTTATAACATACATCTTTTCGGTTATTAATTATAAAAATAATATTATTAACACAACTACCTTTTCATAGATTATTCGTAAAAATTGAGTCCAAATTAACGTACAAACTATAAATTTTTCGTGAAAATTATCAGAAATATGAGGTCTATAGAATGAATTAATATTACATATTTTTTAAGGTATTAGAAATTTATTACACCAATTCATTCTGTAGATATCAAATTTGAAAATTTTCAATCAAATTTTTTTTTCAAAATTTTTAAATGGTGTTATAAGTGAAACAATCCGAAAATGACAAATATATAATAAACTTATCTCTAAATGGGATTTTTAATGCATGGAAAATTTCTATTTGTAAAAGGCGTATTTCCAACAATTCTTACTTAATTCTAATTTATAGTGCAGTACACTAGAATTTCGAGTTTTAATTGAGAACCCGAGTCATACATTTCATGCCTTCTCTACTTCCCGAAAGATTTCTCAATTGAAGCATTAAATATGCAGGAAAACCTCAAACCAACTTATATCTTATATGTAATTCTCCTACTTAAAAAGTTACTGTTTTGAGAAATATTTGGATCTAAAGATTGCGAGCTTTTTAGTGATTATTCCGAAATGAAACACAGAACAGAACTGGTCACCTAATTTTAGTTGACAATGGGGTTTTAGCCTAGTAATTTCTCAAAATATTACACACAGTATTGCAAAAAAGATCCCAGTTTACCAATTCATGAAATAAAAATTGCATACAAATCTAAGAATACTCACCGTACGAAGAAATGTTTAGTTCTTGAGAATTCCATAAATCACTGTAAGTCGAAACTTTCTTCAAGATATGTGCTTAACGCCGAGCACTTATTTAGAGTTTTAATTTAATTCCATATTTTTACGGAAGGTTTTAAAGCCCTACACCTCTTAAAACAAATTCTAATAATTATTTTTCAATAATATTTTGATAACATATAACAAATCTTTAATTTATTGGTGTTGGGATATATTTGAAGTACTTCTAAAAGTTATTGTAATTTCGACAAATTTTTCGCAAATCCTCAAATTTTCCTTTTAAAATAATATTTTAATTTTTCGTCAAAAATTTTATGTAAATAAATAAAAACAAAGAGGTTGATTTAAATCCTTAATATAGTTGTAAATTATAATGTAATTAAAGCTTTCTGGCAAAATTTCAATACCTTAAAAATGAGGATATTGCAAACAAATACATTTGAAAACTATTTTTCAAAAAATGCGTTTATTATTGCAACTGGCAGATGCAAATAAAAGACAAAAAGTACTGGAAACTTGAATCTCCAATTCAAAAGAATAAGGTATTGTTGGAGTGAAAAAAAAAGCCGATGAAACTTTTAAGTGGAAGACTTTATTAATGCCCTCTATCTTAATATTGGTTTACTATATAGACTCGTTCTTGCCAAATGAAAAATAAACCATTTTTTGTTATCCAAAATCAGTGATCTCTAAATTACACAGGGATGAATTTAGGAAGGAGATATGCAAATTCCGTTGCCTCGATTAGCTATTGATGTAACAAATTAGGAGGATTTGGGTAGGACGAATAGCAATGAGGAACCAACAGTACTGTGGTCCAAATAAGATGGTTTTAAATAATTTAAAGATGGATAATATTTTGCCCTGTTCATTTTAGGATCGAAATGAACAGGGCAAAAATCTTATTGCGATTCTCTTGTTTTCAAACACTGTAATGACACCGGATTTTGGTCTATTCTAAGAAAATTATTAGTATTTCCTAAATTTCTCTTGCGGTACACTAGAATGATGGCTCAACTTATTTTCTTAATATGTTTTTAGTTCATTTCTTTCGGAATATCGGATTACATAAGAATGTATGTTTTGCACGATATCAGACATTTGAACATTTTCACGAGCTTGGTCAAACTTGATTTATGATAGAATATATTGTATTTTGCTAAAGTTTCATTGAACCCTAATTTACGCAATTTTAGTTCCCGAACTGATCAAGCTTTAGAGTCTGGGTCGCAAACAGCCTAAAAGCATTTATTATTGTTTTTTCAAAAGCGCTTTTCGATGTGGCTTTGATTCCCGAATAAATCGATGGAATGACACTTTCGGAGCGGTATAACCTGTAAAGCAACGATATACCAATATCGCCCCTGTAAGTCCCAGGTTTCATATTTTCGAAATGTAATTTCCAATTTAGCATAAAAATCAGACATCTATTGAACAGTCCCCAAGTATCCTCAAACACTACTTTTACTGGGATAATTACTTCTGTCATTTTCTTCGTTTGTAATGTTGGCTCATTTTGTACGATCAAAGGAGCTTAAAATTCCCCCTTAGGTTTGTGTTGTGACAAAGATATGTGCACAAAATCTATATTTCTTCACACGTAAAAATATCTTCATGAGGTACAAACTTCTAAGGGTTTCTTCCATAAGAAATTTTAGGGAAGAGAAGAAAATTGAATCGACAAGTAAACGTTCTGATAGCTGATTCTTATTATAGGTGTAATGCAACACTTGAATACTTTGGTACAAAACTGTTGCTTTTTTACTCATTGGGAAGGGGTCATACGATATTCTCCGCACACACTCTTAAAAGAACCATTTAATCTAACCCCTGACGGTGTTCTAGAAATTGAATTGAGCTTTAGACATCAACAATCAGTTCTAAAAAACCTGACTAAAATATGCCTTTATTTCGTTTTGTTTGGAGCGCTACGGTCTACTTTTTTGCAACACTAAGACTTTATTTGATTATAAGAAAGAGTTGCATTGAATATCATTGAAGGAAAATAAAGAATCAGGCTCATTTTCTCGGCTAACCTCGAGCTTCTGATAAACACAAGAAATTTTTTATGGGTTTCATTAAAATGAAATATGTCACATTCAAAAATAATGAGACCTAAAATCATTTGTATCTACAGTTTACCTGCCGAACGATGGCCTATTGGTTAGGGTGCTGGCCTTCGGTACCGGAGTTCGTGGGTTCGAATCCTACTGTGGTATGGTTGTTCGTAGCCGTTCGGAATCGGCTTTAAGCTGTAGGTCCCGGTCTCATTAGCCCTCGTGTTGCAAAAAGTAGACTAAACCAAATCAAATCTACAGTTTACCAGGATCTTGAAGAGATTTTATGTACAATGATTTCACACTCAATGTGCACTAATTCGTCTGGATTTCTTATTGCCTATTTGATCATGGAGCTGCCGAATCATTAGGAACTAGCATTCAGATTTCTAATACATTCCATTTTGACAATGAACTTCTATATATTCAGAATGCGAGATACGTGAAAACGGGGAATAGGAAAACTGGTTTGAGGAATATTAGAACTTCGAGTCTCAGATTTTCACTCTGTCTTAATAACAGATTTGTTTCTAAAATGGCCTAATGAGTTCTTTTACAACAGCATGTAGCATTTTAATATTTTAAGTATACAGTACACTTTACAAACATCTCAAATCATTTCAATTTCAATTTACAAAACGGATTGCTTAATTTCCTTATAATTGGATAAAAATATCTTTTACGATTAAAAAATATAACCTACATAAAGTACAAGTTTAGGAAGTTATATTTTAAATGTTAAAGGATTTTATTGAATAAAGTTTGAAATATATTCATTATAAAATATTAAAAGTATTAGAAGTGGAAAAGTCTCACATGGAATGAGATTTAAGAGTATTTGACTTTCCTGTGGTTTGAATGAGGCTAAAAAAACCCAGCTCTTTTGATGAAATTTCTGTTTTCATAGATACAATTTCTTTCCACAATATTTGTTAGGTTTAGTTCTTAAACACAAAAAAAGGAGTTCCCAACACGAAATTATTTTCCTAAATGGCATTTTAAAATGTATTAATAACTCATAATGTTTTTATCAAATAAATATTTTTAAGAGGTAACCACCATTTGGAGTTCTACGGCCTACTCCTTTACTACCCGAGTCCTCACACTGCCAGGACTTGGTGAAAACATCTATTTAAATATATCGTTTTAGGCGAGTATAAGATCACAATCCGTTTCCGGTCAACTTCTAATGAATCGTACATTTCATGTGTTATAATATTCAGTTCCCAATTCTATAGGAAAGTACCTAAATAACACCTAAATAAAATTCGCAGAAGCTTGTTTAAAAATTTTTCTTTTACATTTGATTCAATAAGAGCATCTAATAATTTTGTGACTTACATCAGCAATGGCGGTTTTCTTCTTCCTTTAGATTCTTAGAATTTGCAGCATGGAGAGGACTAAATTTAAAATGACATTTCAGAATCAAATTCTTGATGTCATTTATTCAATTTTAAAAAGATGGTCTTGAACAATCAGTGAATAAAACTTTGTATAAAAATATAAATATACAATATTTTTTCAAAACCTTGGACCACGTTTAACTTAAATATTGTTTGCAACTAAGAACTCATGACATCTTTTAATTCTACTCTTGAAGAACTCGAAAGAGAACAAATCTACATAAATATGTATAAGGTATTTTCGTGATCAATGTTAATATCTTTATATTACACAATAAAAAATTTCCCTCACTCCAAATAATATCACGCACTATTGATTACACGTAGGAGAAAGTAACTGTTGGCCGTCAAACCCGGAGGCATAGATCTGGAGACAAATCTATTGAAAGTTCAGTAAACCAATTCTCCCAGCAATGGGTGAAATCAGACAATGCCCTTCGAGAACAATCCATTTTTGCAAAGATGCTTTCCCTTTTACTCTTCAGGAAAAGTCAATTTCTATGCACTGGAAGTGGGCCACGCCGATTACGATGCGGCACCAGTGATGCAGAACAGAGATAACAATTTGGCGGGAGGCATTAAATGGTTCTTCTCCAAACAAAGGTGTAAATGCTATTAAAACTCGATCGAAAAAAATACTCATTCATTAGATATGTTCGAACACGGAATTGAAATACGATCTATCGGTATTAAATGAAGATTAAGATCACATTCTAATGATAGCAGGTTTTGGACAGTTGGAGTGGCTCAGTATTTTTATAAAGCTTACATTATGACATTTATTCGACTTTTTTGCAAAATGAACTTTTTCTCATCCATTTCCACTTATTAAATGCGATGCAAATAGGTTAGGCCCCTGTCATGAATATTCTTGATTTTCTTAAAAGAAGATCTCTCTTCCAATTAAGGGACTAGGTAGATACATTGGGTTAAAACCCACCATTTGAATGCGTAACTATTTGATGAGACAGTACGCATTACCTGAAAATGCTTTTTGGCTTTATTTGGAGCTCTATTGCATTTAGGAGTGTTAATTTCTTCGAGAACTAAGTGCTCATATTCGATTTCTAAAGACTCCAAGCAGCACAACTACATTATCGAAAGGCTTAGTCTGTTATCGTACGACCTTAATTATTTTTTGGAGGTATTCGTTGAGATTTCGAGGTTGCATATTCCATTCTTAAACTGATGTTTGAGGAAATATGTGGAAAGCTGGATATAGAGTAATTTCATTCTACCTTTCATGAATATTAGTAAACAGGAGTACAACAAAATGAATGTGTATATTATTTATGTATGTAATGAAAGTAAATCTATTAGGGATTTTTAAATTTTCTACTCAAATAAGACCATCATGGGAACTGAAAATTGAAACAAATCATAAATTTCAAAATATTAAAATGACTTCATAAAAAAAGGATCTTTTTTTTATTATTATTTGAATTTATATCTATTCTTTGAGTGGAGCTTTGACTTTGGTAACTAAAAATTGAAGCCATTTATGTCATATCCCTCACAATTTTGTAGATTTTACGAAACGTTAGCCACAGATATTTAAATGTTTGCATTATAGGATATTTTCACTATTGTTATTTACCAGTTTCATGTCACGAAAAACCAATCATTTTTATAAATCTGGGGTTCATTTTAAAAGTTCCTCGTTATACAAAAGTTTGATATAAAATTTAAAATACTTGAAGTCATGTAGGCGAAATGGAATTCTTTGACATATTATTAGTATAGAATACAAAACTGAAAAAAAAAATTGAGTCCCAATAGATTTTTTTATGTATATTTTATGC
Organism: Pardosa pseudoannulata; assembly: GCA_032207245.1. Lineage (NCBI taxonomy): Eukaryota > Metazoa > Arthropoda > Arachnida > Araneae > Lycosidae > Pardosa > Pardosa pseudoannulata. The sequence continues at coordinate 40,238 of JAGEOH010000103.1, forward strand.
ATATTGGTGAAAAATATTGTTAAAAAGGCATTAAATGATGTTTAGAAGGTTTAATTGATTCACTTTAGGATTAGTTTTAAAGAAGCTGGGACATTTATCGCTGCTAAAGGCTTCCATAAAATGCGGTAACTTTTTTCAAAATTTATTTTTTAAAATTTAGTAAAAATAGAAAGTAATTGTATATTTACACTGATGTATAAAACTGAACATTCCTTTTGGGTTAGTCTATTTTAAATTGGAAGTATACATGTGGGAATTTTTAATAACTAAAATATTTATTCACCCTTTTAAAGCAATTTCCAATTAAACTTTTCTTGCGAATTCAACTTTTTTATCGTTTTAAATCATGTGCATAGATTTTCTCAATTCATTTTAAATCATATTTTTAAGTTTAGTTTTTGACATCCATCAGAAGACATGCCATTTTGAATAACATATAAGTTGGATTTATTTCCGCATTTTGGATAAGTTAACCATTCGACCATCGACTGAAATGGTAAAAGGCAGTTTTGAACTCATCCCCATTCTACGTCGTTTTTGAAGTTTAAAAATATCTAAAATAAGCGCATTAATGCTATTAATAAATAGAAATGACAATTAAAATTCTCATTTAATCCTTTTCTTGGTCTGGATTGGCATTTTTCCTCTTACAATTCGAAGGAAATTAATTCTTAGAATACCACGCTATTTTGAAGGCTTTACATGTATGGAGTCATGTATTTAATCATGTTGTTTGTTTAACCGAAAGATTAAGAATTATTTTAACTTCATGCGAGTCATTTTCTTTAATATGTTCATATTTTTACTCACACTTTTCCTCTATTTCCATAAAATATCCAGCAAGTTTATTTTGCATTTTCCAGGCTGCGAGAGTTTGAATTCATTTAAAGATGCGTTGAAAATGAATCTTTTTAAGCTGTGATTTGTTCAAAATTCCTGGATCAAATTGAAAAGTCTCAATTTCACTGAACTCTATCAGCACTGAAATGATATTTCTTCTTCTTCTTTATAACCTTACTTTACCTTTATGATATAATGTGTGAATGGCAGCAGTTACGTATAGCAACTAAAATAGGTATTCGAAATTTAAAATAAAATGTCCACTTACTCTAGTGCGAACAATTACTTAGTATGTATGAATGAAAACCGTGTCATCAAGAAAGGTTGGACACTTTATTTGGGTGTTGTGTCGATAATGTTTTGAATTGCTAGATTGGTGGTAGAATATTTTAAGAGGGACTATGAAACATACTTTCCTGCTAACTGAATTTCTGTCCATTTTCATTGATTTTATGCTATTAATGGTATGGGTGTTATGATATTTATACTTTAGGTATAAGTGTATTGGCAATCCTTACAAACAATAGGTCGGAACATTTACGTGTATTACTATCTAGAGTGAGGGACAGAAAAAATGTCATAGTGCTAATGGATTTTTATTATTTTCCAATCAAAGAAAAAGGTTTTCATCTAATGGTGCACTCTACTCAAGAATAATTATTTAGACTTTTTAGTTAACTAAATACAAATATGAAAATATACCTAAGTGTATTTGCAGATCTGTAAATCTCTCTTACTTTTTATCAACTACTTAATAATTAACTAAATAAATATTTTAAAATGGTATGATAAACATAACTTAGTTTTCTGTTATGGTTTAGTAATAAAATAGATACTTTTGATTACTTAAAAATATTCATTGTTGGGTTATTCCACCTTTGCTATTAATTAAAGATTTAATGCAGTTTCTCGGCTCAATTTTCAGAAATTTCGTTGCTCCAAACTTTGTATATAAGATTTTCTGGTTCTGGCAAAGATGTAGGATTTAGACTTAAACTTTTTTCTCCAATAAAGACCTCATACTTATCTATAGCATTAAGATCTGTACTATGTCCATTCCATGGTAATGAAGAAATTGAGATATTCATTATAAGATTTAACCTAAAGGAAAATAAGGATTTCTAAATGCATGGGTACCGTCAATTTAATAATGGAAACCCAATTAATATTTTGACAAGTGTCGAGGGCTTTATCTATGAAATATAAGCTGCTGAATACTTTTATAAACCGCCAAAATAATAACATAATAATATGCTAATAATAATATCCAAAATAACAAACACCCTCTTTTATAATGGGTGTATCCTGTTTTAATAACTTGACCATAATTTTAATGAAACAATTTTATTTCGTTAAAAATTATGCACCTCATTATCATGATGTATGGAAAAGGTTTCAATATTTTAAGAGTACATTTCTCGTTTCCAAATAGATTGAGTCATAAGCCCAATAATCAACTCATCTTTTTGAAATCAACTTGACTTAATTATTCATTTATCTTTTCCAAGCGCTTTGGCAATGTTTACCCTACAAGTTTAAACACTCCTATTTGATATATTTCATCCAAAGTTTGGAAACTAAGAAAATCCTTCTTGACAACATTGCTTATTCCTAAAATCAATGTTTATTTAGTAATCAAAAGAAATCTTTCATCTCTACGGCAAATTTCAGTTTGCTTATTTTTAGTAAAAAGTGTAATCGTTTGTCTCCCACAATTTCAAATTAATATGTACCTCTCAATTTTAACATATATATCTGTATGTTTTGTAAAACATTTTTTTATAGAAACTTTATTCATTTGGGATTATTGGACTAATCTGGTGCTGCAATTACTTCAAATATTGTATAATAATTTTAAGATAAGCATTAAGACTTATATTTACAAATATTTTCGAAGCTATGAATAAAATTTTGTGTAAAAAAGATATTAAATTTTACCTATAATGGGATATTTTTCTTAGACAGGGGGATTCAAGAAAATCTATTATTGGTTTTAAATGAAACTTTATAATTTTCTAAATAAAATTTTCTTTAGAACAGCTATTAGATTGTACTTCTAATGGAAATTTTTTTCTAAATAAAATGATTCAAATAATTCTGGGGTTATTTATAATATTTAATCGCTTTTTTCTCAACACATGACATTTCGTCAACAAGATAAAGACCAACATCATTCATCATTAGATAAACAGTCTTTTCATTCAATTCCAAAATATTGGAAACTTTACTTATATGTATTTTGCCAATATTCAGTTAAAAGCACTCACCAAAATATAAATGTTTTTATATTTGATAGCCACACAAAATATTTTTAGATCAAGACTATAGACAATATATTTCAGAAATTGACTGAAATCAAACGAAGAAAACAGGTTCACTTAGAGATACTAAGTAATTCCCTACTATTACTACATTAGAGATCGCACAATTTTCGATGTTTTTGTATTTCAAAATTTTCGTACCGAATAGGGCTTTACAAACTATGACAAGATATGCAAGATATGCTGGAAAAAGTAGTCTTTTGAATGAATTTGAGAAAAATACTTTCAGGGCATGTTAACTGAATTATTGTGCTAACTTAGAACACTTAAAAAACTCTAAGGTATCTGCTATTGAGGCCATCCACCTGAAATTGAATCAATGTCATTCCAATCAGCCATTTATTTAAAAATTTCAATTTCAGCCATGATATCGCGAAGAAATCATCCTCAATTTGAAAGTAGGCCGAAATTTCAGTAAATCAATGGAATCATCTGGTTTGGAATATTAAAAGAGGAGTCAATAACCATGAAGACAGCGCAATGGCGTCACGCCAATAAGCCCACGGGGTACAAACACCGACATAGGGAATTTGCAATGGATCATTGCGCAGCACAACCGCATCTATTCAAATGAAAAAAAAGTTCCTTTAAAAAGAATCCTTAATAGATTGAAAAGAAAGATTTTTTTAAAATTCCAATACATCAGTATCGTTTTCACAAAATTCTTCGTTTAGTGGGAATGACTCTCAGTTTTGTCATATATATTTAGACAGGTATTAGAACTTTATTATAAATTTCAATGCACGTTTCATTTGCTTATAAAGTATGCACTCAGTATTAACTGAACAAGTACAACATTAAACACCTGTATAAATAAATAAATAAATAAATAAATATATATATATATATATATATATATATATATATATATATATATATATATATATATATATATATGAAAGTATACTATCATTATTAATCGATCCATCAGTATCAAGCAATAACCGATTGGTAACGAAAACCACATAAAAACAATTTAGACGTAAAAAAAGGTTTCTAGAATGAAATGTCATTTGTTCGGGTACCCAACGATGGCTGAATGGTAGGGCGCTAGTCTTCGGTATCAGAGTTCACGGGTTGGAATCCCATTGCTGGCGTGAATGTTCATAGCAGTCCTGGTCTCAGTAGCCCTCGTGATCAAAGCAGTAGACCGTAGCACTCGAAGCCAAACCATTTCTTCGGGAAATTTTATGAAAATAACATAGTAGAAAAATTTAAGAATATTTGGATTGAAACGTAAGTTCTTTCTTTAAAATCTTGGTGATGGCAATATATAGTTCCCTAGTTGTTTTCCTTTGACACGTAAGTACATGAGAAAACAATTGGGTAATTTTGGAGCTTATTAAGATGTAAGTATTAAGCTTTGCTCTCATTGCAGTCCACTGAACTGGCATCTTTTCACCTCCGTTTGGAATGACCTTTGCTTAGTTTGGGTTACATTTCTGTAGGAATAAAAATAATGCCCGAAATAAATTTAAGAAATACTTATACATAATCCTATAATTACATATAGATGTGTGTATCTGCGTAATGTCGTGAATAGATATAAGAAAATTAACAATATGATGCAAATCCCATAAAAGATGCAATGAATCCCTAAAGAGTAGTAGGGATGAAACTCGAACAATTGTGGTAAAAGAATCTTTATTTTCCAAGAACATAAAAGCATCTATTTTACTTTTAAATGCCTACACTGAAACCCTGTACAAGCAAGTAAAAAGAGAATTTTATTGGTACCTTAGGGCCTAGTATTGATTATTAAAGCTGATTCTCTGGAATGTAAGTGGAAAATCACAAGAGAAGGTTATAGTATTCCGCTTTATCTGTTTCCGACTATGAATAAATTAAAACTACCGATCAGAGAGGAATGTATCGCACAGAAGTATTATATATATATGTATATATATATATATATATATATATATATATATATATATATATATATATATATATATATATATATATATATTATATATATATGTATATATATATATATATATATATATATATATATATATATATATATTTGTGTGTGTGTGTGTGTAAAAGTAAAATATAAATTTTGAAAATATAATATTAGAAATTTTGACATTCTTACGTATAAATTTTTAATTCTATTAAATATTATTCTACTATCAGAGTTTTTTTTTAATTCAATGATAACGATTTCCAGTGTACCATTTTTCTAAAAATTTTATGTTTATTGATAGTAGAGTACAGAAAAAATAATTAGTGCTTAAGGAAAAGAACGAATTCTCTCCCATGCCATAGAAACGATTGCGACAATAGAAAACAATCGTGGCTCAAAGTAGGTGAAACATGTAATTTTCTTCTCAAAATTCAATCACCATTTTTGTTTCCTTAATCCTTCGCAATGATTTCCGGAAAAATTGTTTGTTTACGTGTTAAGAGGGGGCTACCTCTTTCATAAGACGATGTTACAAACAAAGACACCATTGCACATAGCCCAATGTAGTATTCATTTTTTTCCTTTCAAAGCTCACTTTTATACCTTTTGTAATCCATCTTTCTGTTATCTTCGAAGAGGAGTCTGTCCATTGAAAATATCTTTATTGACCTCGATAATTACTTAGAGTTTAGTTTAAAGCCATTATTCAAGTGCTGAATACATCTTTAGAGTAGAGTAGCTGCCTGACACATGTTTAACGAGGGAAAGTGTTTAACTATTCCGTCATATCATCTAACCCTAATTAAAACGAAATAAACACAAGTAAAATAATATACTTAAACCTAACTATATATATGTAATATATCTAAAATTATTCCCTCGAAACTTTCTCAAAATTTTCTCAATTCTATTTATTAATATTTAATTTTCCAGCTACTAATAGTAAGAAAGGAAGTGATTCATTTCCATTAAATTCGCTCCACGACTGTTAAAATCATAGAGAGAAGTAGTAAATGGGCAATATTTTTATATCCCAGATGTCAATACTCCCAGAAAATCAAGCATTCTTGCTAATTATAAATATGGGTGTATGCATTTTGGGCTACAGAATTCCAATCCTGATGCACAGTAACCGACATAAAGATAAAGGAAGAGCAGGAGCTATTTCCCAAAAATAAAGAATCGCGTGATGAATCACTAGTTTGGAGACTTTCTGCTCTCAGATATGTTACAATTCTTATAGATGTCATCTGTCCAATGTCAAATTAACTTATGTTTTCAATGAAATTTCTACCTGGATGTTATTCATGTCGAGATTCAGATTGTGGTTCGAGTGAAATCATTTGCATACCCGTCAGTTCTATCAAAATTTTATCCTAGTAATCGACAAAAAAATTTTTTTTGATATAGTGTAACTCATCGCTATTTAGTTTTTGTTAAATTATTACTTGAGTTATCTATCATAGCGTTAAATTATTTCTAAAGCTAAGTTTTGTTGATACTGAATTTCTTCTCTCAGGTGAATTCTATGAGCGAAGTAAGTGACTCTTAGATCAAGATGACATGGTGGAGGCACCTCATAATTATGATAGGTAAGTTAATATTTTTCTACAAGATCCACAAAGACGGAACAATTTCGAAACGTTTTTAAGGATGCAATTTACTTAAAATACGAATAATCCCAAATGAATTTTTGAAACGAATGTTTGCAAATAGATGTAAAGGCAGAAAAACTAAATTCGAGAAGAATTTTACCTGAAGATGTTTTCATATTTCGAAAGAGAAAGATATGATTAGAAGATGAAAGATATCACCCACTTAACTAAAAATTCACAGATATTGACATTTTAATGATTTCAAATTCAGCTGAATTTGAAATTTGGGGAATTGATTGTTTCTGTTTTACAAATTCATGTGATGTAAATAGAATTTTTCAGAGAAATATAAAACATTAAATACCTTCAAACTTTTGAGTTTGTGCCCTATATAATGGAATCGATTTTTCAATAACCAGAAACTGAATTTTTTAAATCTTTCGAATTACTATTTAATTGCAAGATTTGAGTCACCTAGATATTGCATAATGAGAGAGTTCAAATTACTGGAGCGTAAAGATCACTTCAAAATGTGCGGATACTGTTAGTAAACAATTCATAGAATAGTTTGTTCTACTTACTTTCAACTAAGCACTATCTAAGGAACCTTATTATGTCTAGAGTACGAAGCTGTGTTCTTAATTACTGTATCCTATATACTTAGCTTCATTTCATTATACTCTTCTGTGTTTAAAGAAAAAGAAAATTCATTATTAAATATTTGTACCGATGAAACTCTATTCAAAGAGTTTCATCTGTATGTGCTGATGCCTTCCTTGTTATTACATATATCTTCAGTAAATGATGATACAAAACATATGTATGTGTGAACAGAAAGGAAAGAGAAATTTTTATATCATAATTACAATTTATAGGGTTATCGAAACTTTAGAAAGTTTCATGTTTTTATTAAAAAATAAAAAGGGAAACATTTTAATGAGAAAAAATGTTTTAAATTTATTATTAGAATTTTAATTCAAATTTCTTATTTAACTATTTGAAATGTATTAGTACAAAGGTGTTTCAAATAATAAAATGAATTTAAATTTTATATACTTATATAAATTTTGTTTTTTAAATCAAAATATCTGCATCAAAGTATTATCAAAGTTATGTAATCATTTTATGCAAAATGTTGCAGTAAAAACACCGAGTATACAGACAGTATTTTGCAAGCATTAGAATAAAGTTTGTTTAATCGTTAAAAGTATATCCGTTACAAAGTCCTTGAAACAAGGAATGAATAGTTCTATTAGTTTTCTCCGACTCGAGTCGAAATATTTCGATATTACTAATTGTGTCACTTTTCTTTAAAAGAAAAAACATTCTATGACAGATCGTTATAAGATAGAAAATGTACAAGTTTTATGCATCAAACACAACAAGTCTCTTTGTACTCTAAATATAATATTCATGCATGCATGTGTGAAATACAGGTAAAGTAAATAGCCAAATAAATTAGCAAAAGATTTAACCTTTTTTACTGCTAATTTACAAGCCGAATTTGCATTTGCAGATTTTTACATACAACTAGTGACCTGTATGCTCACTTTTAGATTTTTGTTTACTAAACAACTTGACTAAAATAGATGGAAGAATTATTCCTATTGTCTGTCATTATAAACATACATTTTTAAGCGATAAACAAAAAAGATCCATTCATTCATTTTAAAATAGATACTAATATTCAGTATTAAAAACATGTAAATGTAACAACAGTTAGTCGACAAAGTCAAAAAATATTATTTAAAAAATGGCGAAATGTTGTTAATAATTGCTTCATCTCTCATTACGACGAACCTAAACAATTTGATATATACAATTCGTAGTTAAATAAATCAGTACTATTGAGTTTGAACATCAAACACTCGAAAAATTACCAAAAAAACTTTGAAATTTAAAAAAAATATGCTATATATTTCAAACTATTAATTTATTCTATTTCAATAGTTTAATGCATCTAACTGATATTTTGCGATAAATTTTTGATAACATATAGATAAATTTTACTTGCGAGAATTTTAAATTTTTTCGTAAATCCTTATTTGAAATCTACTCGTTGACACATACTCTCTATTGCTATGCGCCATGGATTTCACAACATTTCTATTCTGATTGGAGAACATAAGGAATGGTAAAAGTTCGACTTCCCTACAAAATTGAGGGGAAATTCAATTTTTGCAGTAATACAGAAAACAGCTCACATTTAACTTTGAATTTGCTTGTAATTTTATTAATATTTTTAAAATTCATCATTCAAAATAAACCTATTTTAATCCCTAATTTCTCTAATTTTCGATAAATATTACTCGTAAATTATCGATTGAAATTTTCATTTACCGAATAACTACTATAGAAAAGAAGTCGATCCATCGTTTTGAAAGGAATGTACAAATTCAATAAAATATGTGAAGAAATTAAATGGAAAGTACTTATCACATTTCCTGTAAATTTTTGCAAGTGGACTGAATAACTGCAAAGAAGATTTTATGGACTTTACGTACACTAGTATTGTACATAAATGATTGAAAATTTCATTAAGATTCAGATGTAGAGCTGTTATTTTGTTTACTAACATTCCATTCCTAAGTCCTTAAAAATTAAAACCACTATGGGTACCCATCTAATATTTACGACATCCATACCACCTTGCAACATTATTGTCAACACTTTTATCCCTTGTTCTGCACCAAAACGATATTTCCAAGATTGAATTTTTTAACTATAGATGAGAGAAAAATAACATTAGTTGTATGGGACCAAATAAATCAATCGATAAATGCGAGAACGATAATCAAGGTTCCAATTCGTGTATGTATAAGTTTATGTATATTCGCCAATGTAAATACACGTATGTGTGTGTGCGCGCGTAAACATATACATGTGTGCGTATGTATGCATGCGTTATTAATAATATTATTTTACTGTTCCAGTTCTGATTGGTTCAATTCATACGAAAGAAGAAACGAAAAAGGTCAGTTCTGAATTTCTTTACATTTTATTTTTAAAACCCCTTCTTTATTTAGTAGGTCTCGATCTCATTAGCCCTCGTGTTGCAAGAAGTAAACCTTAGAAATCCAAACCAAACCTGCTTATTTTACCTACTTATTTTTTTACTGTCCAGTTACTCGAAATTTAGTTTTAAAGGACTAAAATAAAATATTTCACTTCGAAGCTACAATACATGCGATCGAAAAACATTTGCTTTGATTATACAAATCTATGATTTAGACGTATACATTGGACTACTTTAAAATAGTAGAATCCAAAATAGTTTCTTACAGTACTGCTGGCATAGTAAATTTCTATTCTACTTTACAAGGAAAAGCTCATTTTACACGTCATTCACTAATCAATTATTTAAAGCAAAATGAATAACATTTAAGCGTCTGAAAATCCTAATAAAAATTTAATAAGGGCATTAATATAGAGAAAGATGTAATCTTCAAACTGTTGATTGTGGAAGAAATTGTATTGCTCAGTATTGATATATTTATATCAATAAAAATAGGTTCAATTATAAATGCATTAATTCTGAAAAACTTAAGTCATTTGCTATGTAATTGTATCCAATTGAAAAGTTTTATTTAAAAAAAAACTTAAATTTTCCATTTCACAGGCTTTAATTATCGCAGTAGATGAACTAAAACCCGAAGAAAGTGATGCTATCATTTCTGATTTGACTATAAAAGACCAAAGAACTTCTCCAACATACCAAAGAACTGAGAGGGCTCCCAACAACAAACAACTGGACTACATCATAGTACGTCCTGAAGATTTAAAGACTCTCAAGGAACTTGCTGATGTTAGCGTAGAGAAACCCAAACACCTGAGGTACCCTGAACCTGGATCAGACGAAAGTTATGAAGTCAGTCGGTACTCTCCCTTCACAAACTCCGAAAAAGAGTATACAGTTAAGGCAATCTATCCAGATAGCCCCAGGGAGAAAAGTAAACATGACTTCATTAAATACCCTTCAAGACCTGCTCCCCCTCTATCAACTTATTCAGGAGGAGACAGCAGTAAAGAAGAACAGATTTATTCTACTTACAATTCACCAAGTTCCTCTGCTTACAAGTCGACTGTTCCCCATGACACACCCCAACACTTGACGATAAGTAGCGGTCATGGTTATGCAGACTCGAAATCTACAACCTATTCTAATCCTTCCAGCTATTCTATACCTAGTGGCACTTATGAAGGTTCAAACCGAAATTCATACACAGGAACATCTAGTTACTCTGCTCCGGGGAGTAGTTACGGAAGATCAAAATCAAGTCGTTACTCTGCTCCTTCAAATTACAGAACATCAAAACCAAATTTGTATTCTAGCTCTCCTTATTATGGAAGTAATAATCCATCCAGTTATTCTGGCCCAGCATCATATTCAGGCCTGTCTTATTCAACTTCTAAACCAATTGTTTACTCTGGTTACGAAAGTCCAAAGCCAACTACTTATTCTAGTCCATCCGATTATGTGAATCCGAGTAGTTACTCAGGAACACCTAGTTATTCTGAACCAAAACGAGAATATTCAAAATCCAGCAGTTATGCAAATTATCCCAGAAGTTCTTATCCTCCGTCAAAATCTTCTAGTTACTCTCAGCCACACTACGATTCTTCATCCGAAAACACACATTCGGATTCTGAAAAATATAGGTCAGCACCAGATACACGTGATCATCCTGATAAAAATATATATGATGAATACAGTTCATCAAAATCAATCTCACATTCAGCCGGATATGAAACGGATCCTCACTATACTCCTGAAACTAAACCTTATAAATTAAAGTATTATGATTCAGCTCCAGTAGTAGAACATGTGAAGCATGTTTCATACGATGATTTACCTGCTCCCCCTCATGGTACTGAATACGAACCTTCTCACGATAATTCAAGAAAACCATCCTCTTATAGCGTCCCATCTAAACCCCCGTCGCATGAATCCTATAGCTACGATTCACCAACGAAAAGTTATACGTCTCATGGCAAAGAGAGGAAATACGATTCTTATTCATCGAAACCTTCCTATGGAAAAAAACTATATGGTATAGCTATAAATCCAGTAAGTTACAAACCGAAAACAAGATACAACACTGATCGCCATTCAGCAGATCATTATCAGGCTTCACCTGTTTCATACCCCAAAAAAAGTTCTCTGAAAACTACATATGAATCTCTGCATGATCCTTCATCATACGAAGAACCTATAAAATACAATACTTATCGCTATCCGTCGTTTTATAAGGTCAGATATGAACCACCAACATCCTACAATAATGATCCTCATACTCGATCCTCCTTATCAGACTACAAACCCAAATATCGAAATCCCATTTCGAAATCAAAGGCTGAAAGTGAATATGATGATTCGCCACCTTCCGATGAGGTCAAATATAAATCCAGTTCCAAATATGATGAGCCTACTTACACTGACGGTGGAATTTCAAAGAGTAATTATGATAGGGACTCTCCAAGCTTGGAATATGGTTCAAGGTATCCTAGTTACAGGAAGACTCGTCATAATGATTCCAAATCCGTCACTTCCCACTTTACTTTAGAAGATGCTAGATCACCAGAAGAAATCCATCTTTATGGAGTGAAAAAACCTAATCAGGATCCTACAGAATCTCATTCTCATTATCACCACTATGAGGAGGATTCTTCAGAAATTCCTCCCAGTCATTCGGCCAAAAAGAATTACAGTCCTGTTCGACCAGCACCTGAACATGATGTACTTGAGCAGCCTCGTTACCCACCTTTGCCCAAAACTAAAAGTAAGAAGCATTATGATAGTGAAGATGAGAGTAGTAATGAAAGAAATGGACATTATAAAACAGACTCCAGTTACACAGATACCAAAAGTTATAACCCTGATTATAATACTCATTCATACGAACCGCATGGCAAAACTGAATTGCGTTATCCTTCACCTGCCCAAAATAATTATCACTATTCGGATCATTCTTCAGAAGAATCAGATGACGAACCAGTTGTATACACAAAAACTACTACAACTACTTACACAAAACAACACAAAGATTCTTCGGGAGATGGGCATAGTAAGATTGCATACAAAACAACCATCTATCCCCGTTCCACTTCGAGGGGAAAACCTTTTGTTGCCAGTCAACCCGAATATGCAAGACCAGTTTATAGAGATGCTCCTGGACGTTATCCGCAGACAAACAAGTCCTTACCTTTAACATACAGTAGTTTATCGCAAGTTCTTCCTCCCAAAAGAGTCGAAGGTGTGGTGTACAGATCAAGACAGTCTTACCCAAATGTGAAAGTATTTCGAAGGCAGAAAGGCTATTTGCCGTATAAGCCACACTACAGTAAGACTACTTCAGCCTATAGTTATGAAGGGGAACCATCGGAAATAAGACAGAAAAATGTAACGCGGGATCGTTCGGTCTATGACGAAAATACAAGCAATATAGCCCCGAACAAGTATATTACGTTTGCATCTGCAGAGTCAAAAGATCAATCGGATATTAGTAATGAAGAATCGAACAATGCTGCCATTCCTGGAGAACCAGGTAAAGATTATCCAGTATTAAAACAAGTCCCTTACAATCATTTCTCTTGTGATAAAAAGCTGCCGGGATTTTATGCTGATGTCGAGAACCGTTGCCAGGTGAGATATTAATATTTTAATATAAGAATCTTAAAAATCCATTTTCATTGACTTAAGGTAGTCAAGTTCCATTTGCGTATACATATTGTACTTCAAATTGAAAAAAATCTTCCAAATACGATACGCATTTTTATTGCGCATATTAAATTGAAAAATCCAATTGGTTGGAAACAATGTTGTTATACCTTTCCCCGTTCCCTATTATTATGTTTAGTAAAAATTGAAACTTGCCCTAAGAACCGTAGCCCACAAAGTTCCACTTTGTGAGAAACATTAATCCAGATGTTTAAATTAATATTTGAATTTTTCCCCTTTATGCACGGACCAATTAATAGATTAATTACAGTAATGCGAAGTTGAAATCACGTTTCAAAGTCGGTTTAATGGCAAAGGGTAGGAAGGGTTTATCGTTTATAAACGGGTGGTATAGCCACAGTAAAATATTCTCTTAATCCCATCCCCCTTTTTTGTCGTAAAAGGGACACTGCAACCTTTTTTTAACCTTGAATTACTCAAGTTAATCTAATAACCAATCCTATAACGAGAAAAAAAATCTTCCCAAATTTTGAATATAAGTCACGGAGAAATCGAACTTTTTGTGCTACAGTTCTTAGTTAAAGCTTACTTTAGTTTTACTTAATGTTATGACAGAGACAGTCTAAAAGTTTAGATTTCTGTAATTGTCAGAAAATTGAATTTTTAAATTAAAAGACATAAAAGATCTCATTTTTTGGTAATTCGAAGTATATGTGAGAAAAAGATTGGTTAAGGATTTTGACAGAAATATTTATAAAAGAAAAGTGCGAGAAATCAATTAAGTTTTGTTTTCACTACTTTTCAACTTAACCTAGAATATTGTTATTCCGTAAAAGTCAATGCTTATAAAATCTGTTTTGCTTTGATTGGAATTATGTCCACTCTTGTGTAAATATAGCCAGAATATTTTCATATATTTTGTAATTGTTATAAAAAATTAATTCAGTTTTATTAATACTAAAGCATACTTTACATTTAAGTGCTTACGTAGAGCATACCCTTTCATTCATGTATAATGTATTAAGAAGGCAGTTTGTAGAACTTTACCCAACGCAAAATACAAACTATTTGGCATAAACTTGAGATTTTTCTAAAATCCAAGTCTAAAAGTGTGAGACAACACATTTATCAGCTAAAACTTTTAACACTTTTTTTTATTGTTCGAACACTCACTGTACTCAAAATAGCTGAGGTCCACATATTATAAAATTAATGCAATTTTTAACTTAAATATATTGTTTTGGTTAATTATACGAACAGGAATCTAATGAAATGTAATTAATAAATTGTTGTGTAACCCTTTATTTTGTCAATGGAATTCTTGATGAAAGCTTCACTTCAAAAATTAGCAATTCTTTTACTTATCATTTTAATATTAAGTACTGCACAACATTTTAAATCTGTATCTCATATATTTTTGGAAATATGTGTAAGTTTGAAAAACAATTGTGTGGATATAAAAAGACCTATTAAGGTTATATTTTACAAATATTGCATCTAATTTGAATTTTGAGGAAGTTAAATAATTTTCCTTACCTCTAACGTATTATTCAATCTAATCTCACATTAGATTTGTGGTGAAAATGAAAAATATTTTGCTCGAAAGTGCCGAAAAACATTGTATGTAAGGATAAGATCAAGAGCACTTAATCAGGAAATAGACAAGTACTTTATACTTCAGTAGATATGTACTAGACTCTAAAAATGTGGATATACATTTGACTCAAATTACAATGCTCTATACAAAATTATAAAAATAGTTTTTTAAGACCTTTAAAAAGACCTTTTTTAAGGTGCTATATGGTACCTATATATAATGGTATGGTAAGGGCTATATGGTATCCTCTTAATATGTTTCCCAACTCGTTGCAGATTCCTTTCTTGCGAAAATAATCTTCACTTTTTGCTGAAGAATTTGATATGTGGCACAAAAAATATATCAAATTCCTAATAAATATATGTTGAGTGAAATCAATTTTTCTCTTTTTTTCTAAGGTTTATTATCAGTGCAGCGAAGAGGGAAGATTGCAGAGCTTTTTATGCCCGAATGGGACAGTCTTCAACCAGTTAACATTTGTTTGCGAATGGTGGCATAATGTGGACTGTTCCAAGTCTGAAAAGTATTTTGCTAAAAATAATCAACTCTACAAAATGCCTAAAAGCAAGAGGACAGTCAGGGACAACTACAAACTCGAACAAGCAGACCAATCCGACTTTTCAGAAGACAGAGAAAATAGCCGAGAGTTAACTAATAAACTAATGAGAAGAAGTAAAGTCCAATATGGCTCGTAATATCATAGATGCAACCATTGGACTGAAAAGCTAAAACACGCAAGCTTTCTCTTTACTCAACGCAATTTAGATTTGTTTAAACACTGCACTTTATAAATGTTTGTGTGGCCGAACCTAAACAGGCACTGCAGAGAAACGAACAGTTAGAGATGTCGCAAATACAAATCAGTCGATGGGAGTTGATAAAGAAAAATGCTTTCTCAAAATGTTGGGATCGTCATAAACAGGGATAACAGGAGAGACCATTATTCCTTTTTTCTGTAGTTCGTCAAACTAATTAATGGTTTGGAATGAAACTTATAATTTTTACTCACCAACTCCTAGTATATTTATTAGACAGTATAAATCAGTACATTTTAGTACTTTGAAATGTTCCCTTGAATCTATTTACTTGAAATATAGAGTTATTGCAATTTTAATACACAGCTGTGAAAAAAGAACGTTAACATTGGTATTAAGAAGTCATTATATGATTTTTAAAATATTTGTATATAGTAAAATGTTGTCCATATGTTCTACCTCAGATTGCCAAGTTATGTGACAGTGGAATTATTTTCCGTTTCTGAAAATAATGACAGGCTTTCATTACCTTAAATTGTTCTTACTTTGTCATAGGTATGATGTATTTATTGTTTGTGGAAATGTTATGTATTCGAAATAGAAAATAAATGTATTTTTATAAATTAAGTTGCATTGGGTTAATATTGATGGTTGGTTGGTTGGTTGGGTTTATTGACGCAAGATCCAAGTTAGTATATGATGTGTCAAACAAAAGAGCAAAAATATTAAAACCAAATTATATAATTTAAAAGTATAAGAAAATAACAGTCAAAGTTTAAGAGAAAAATTACAAGTGAATAATAAGATAAAGATTCAAATTTTAAAAAATATATATTTTAAAATTAAATTAGGTTAAAAACGTCAATGTGAATGAGAAATTCAAATAGTTTTGGGTGAGAGGTTTCGCCCAGAAGTTCGTTAAAACGGGGATGAAAAGTTCATTAAGATTAAAATATTATTACAAAAATGTGTAAAAGCCGAAAATGAAGTTAAAATATGATAAACAGTGAGATGAGTATGACAAAAAGAATATTGTGGAGTAGGCTCAGCCGAGAGTAAATGCTTATGGGTGAGTCTAGTGTGACCGAGGTGAAGACATATTAAGATGACATCCAATTTGCGATTTGGGCGATTTTTTTTGGCCAAAGCGAAATCGGTGGTCTAAGAATGTGAGGCTTGTTTCGAGTTTCGAAGTTCCATTCGGCATTCCAGCAGTCTCTTATATGGGAAATGGCTTTTTTGATATCATCGTAAGGCTAAGCACTAGTGTAAGATGTACTTGCCTGTCTCTGTAGAGTGTCAACTTTCTTGCTTCAACATATACCAACGTGACTAGGATCCCAACAGAAAAGTATGTGAAATCCTCAACGAGAAATTTTTTTTGTGCTGTTGCGAAACCAGAGAAACGTAACTGAGGGTATTGAAGTCAGATTTGAGACTTTCCAAAACAGTCATTGAATCCGAGTAGATTATAAAGCATCTTTTATTGCTGGAAGAAATGTACCTTAAATCTTCGTATATGCCAATTACTTCGGATATAATTATGGAGCAAAAACGATGAAAACAGTGACTGAAAGCGCCAGAGTCGTTACAATAGGCACAACAAGCATAATCCTGAGATTTTGAGCCGTCAGTATACATATTATCATAGTTAAGATTAATAGGAACTAAATAGTTGTTGGTAAATATAAGGGTCCGTATTAAAGATAGTCAGTATTATAATTCACCCAGGGTGGTGTTTGAAATAAGAAGAGTGGTGAAATATCAACGCTAGAAAGCTGAGTATCTTCAAGATTTCTACGAATTCTAAAACCAAATGAAAGAATGGAATGTGGGCCATTAGAATATAGACGATCCAAATGATTATCTAAAAACATATTTTTCAATGGATGCGAATGGTGGGAGAGGATATGAAAGTAAGTGTTAACTGATATTTTATGGCATATATGATGTAGAGGTGGTTCATGACAAGTTATACGAAGGCGTTGATTGGATGAATTCCTAAAAGCACCGGAACAAATTCGAAGAGCCGAATGATGCACCATGTCCAGTTTTCTTAAAACATGGAAGCGGGCAGAACCATAAACAGATGAAGGGTAATCCATTTGTGGCCTAATAACAGCACGATATATTCTAAGCATGACATCACGGTTTGCCTCCCAATACATATTAGATAACACTTTTAAGAAATTTAGGTTCTTTTCACATTTTTCACGAAGATAAGAAACATGATTAACAAACGTAAGTTTTTTGTCAAAGTAAACGCTAAAAATTTTACACAATCGTGAACGTCAATTTTAGAAGATCCTAAAAAGAGCTCAGGATCCAGATAGAGTCCTCGTTTATAGCAGGAATGAATGGAAGCGATCTTCTCCTCAGATAACCATCTAGATAGCACAACGTAACAATATGATTAATTGTGGTTTGTAATTGGCGTTTAATAAAGCAAATGTTTTTTCTTTGTGCGGAGATTTTCAGGTTGTCGACATACAGACATCCATTCACAGTTTAGGGAATTTGTCGTATTATATCGTTAACCTTCATCGAGAAAAATGTGAAACTTAAAACAGATCCTTCAAGAACGTCTTCTTTATGAACAAAACTGTTGAAAAGAGTACCGTTGATGCGGACTTTAAATTCACGATAAGACAGGAAATTCTTTTGGCATGTTACCACAAAAACCTAAATGAAGGAGATCACGAATGCCATAATTCCAAGGATGAACTATTTCTTCATGTCAAAAACAATTGATATTAAATGATTTCATCTCAGAAAGGTATTATGAATCTGAGTTTCGAGATATAAGATGTTATCCAAAGTTGATCTGTTTTTCCTAAAACTACTTTGAAATGGATGTGATGCTCTTTTTCTAGGATAAATACCAACCATCTATTTACCATTTTTTCAAAGAGTTTACATAGGAAGCTAGTAAGAGCAATGGGACGGTATTTGTACGGATTAGTTGCATATTTTCCAGGTTTAGTAATGGGAATAATGATAGTTCGAGTCC
Organism: Pardosa pseudoannulata; assembly: GCA_032207245.1. Taxonomy (NCBI): domain Eukaryota; kingdom Metazoa; phylum Arthropoda; class Arachnida; order Araneae; family Lycosidae; genus Pardosa; species Pardosa pseudoannulata. The sequence goes on from JAGEOH010000103.1 coordinate 58,944, forward strand.
AGGGTATTGGAAGGGTATTCTCCAACCAGATCCTATTAAGGAGATGCAGAAGGCTAGTAAGAGAACTGAAAGAGAGGTGATTTAGTATGATAAAGGATATGGCATCAGGTCCTGGGGAGATATTTCCAGACTGACGTAAGCAGAAAAGTAATACTTGAATATTGAAAGAGTTATAGTATGCCAAATTTAACGAGGTTTACAGTTTAAGCTTTTTGCTTTGGGCAGCGTCTTATATTATTAAAATTCGACCTTAAGGGAAGAGCATTTATCGAAAAAATAAATATAAAAATTTACTTTTTCGATAAATTGATTCTTTCTCTTTCGGGTTCCGTGGGACGCACTGGAAAGATGTATTCTTCAATCACGATTTAAAGAAGAAGCCTTTCGTAACGAATAATACATTTATTTAACACGACGAAACACTAAAAAATGAACATTATACATAGATTTTAAAAGAACAACTCAAAACCGTAAAAAAATCGTTCTTCCTTTTTTCGTTGTCATTCGGCAACGGAAAAACATTTAAAAAATACAAAAGGAAAAAACCATGGATCATAGTTCGTCTTTCCTTTTTTCACACTCCGCTGTTTGAGTTCAAGCAAAAGGAACTCTACTTGGTACTTCAGTCCACGCCGAGTCTTACAGGTCGATGCACAACTCGACCTCTATGGGATATTACACCGTCAGCTACTTTCTTGGGATCACTAAGTTCCAATGGGGGAAGTTTCTGGATAGGGCGAATCAAAATGCCAGATGTCGTTTTTACTTTGGTAACTCGCGCAACATTATCTTTACTAGGAAATATTTCGAGAATTCGACCCAATGGCCAGTATATTCTTTTAGCATTGTCCGTCCAGATGACAACAACATCGCCTTATTGTAGAGGATTGCAATCTTTTTTCCCAGCAAGGAATTGTCACAAAGTACCTAAGTATTCAGTACGAAATCTGTTACTTAAATTTTCACGAAGTTTAACAGTTTACAGGTAACGATTATTCACTTCCTTGTTGTCCAGAAAATTTAATTCAGTTATGCCGATTTCTGTTATATCTTGCAAAAACATTTCTGGTGTCAAGGATATTAGATCTTCAGCACTTTCGGATATATATGTCATAGGTCAGGAATTTATAATACTTTCACAATCACAAATTGTTGTCCACATCTCATCATAATTAAGTGATGACTTTCTCAACACTCTTCTCAAAATCTTCTTCAAGATACCTATCAAGCGTTCCCAGAATCCTCCCCACCAAGGTACTGCAGGGGGATAAACTTCCATTTGATGGGAGAGAATTTATTCAATGATTTCAATTTTTTTATGTCAATGTTCTGTAATAAATTTTTTGCACCAGCAAAATTAGTTCCTTGATGCCAAAATATACAATAAAAGGACGACCTCTTCTAGCTATAAACCTCGTAAATCCAAGTATAAAATTGTCAGTTGAAGGTGCCGTCAATAATTCAAGGTGTACGGCTCTGAAAATTGCAAACGATATCATTAAAATCCAAACTTTGGATTCATTTTTCAAGTACAAAGGTCCTGCCCAATCCAGTCCGACAATTTCAAAAACAGAGGTATATTTTACTCTGTCGACTGGTAGGACACTTTCCATAATTACAGGAGGTTTTGAAGATAACTTTTTACAAGTGGTACACTTATTTATCACATTTTTAACAGTTTTCCAGCATTTCAAAACCCAATAATTTTTCCGTAATACTGTCATTAATAACTGTATGCCACAATGACCTAATTGCGTATGTTTCCAAATTATAAGTTGTTCAACTACATGACTGTTTGATGGTAAAAGGATAGGTAACCTGAAATTGAAATTATCTTCTCTCATAAAAATTTTTGTTTTGATTCTTAAAATTCCATCAGAATCTGTTACAGTGCGTAGCGATTTCAATCGAGAGTCTGATGTATTTGCGAAATGTTCTTGCTGTACTTATTTTAGAAGTACAATTTCTGCTTTTCGGAGCTCTTCATTATTTAGTTGACCAGATGTTCTGTTTGTACTGATAGTGCTTGAATTTTTACAGAAACGAAAAATCCATCTTATGATACGGATAATTTTGGGGTAAGACGAGTATCGATTATAAAACTTGGTTTCATTATTTTGTAAATTTGTAGCAGTGGTTATCGTCTTCCTTTTCTCTGCGTTTATTATGTTCATATTGGATTCGAGATTACAGTTAGGCCAGTTTTCTTTATATTTTAATAACCATTTTGGTCCTAACCACCATTCTGATTTGACAAGCGATTTAATAGAACATCCACGAGAGGGTAAATCGGCTGGATTTATATGTCCAGGCACGAAATTTCAAAAATTTAAGGAAGAAAGTTTTCAGATTTCTTTAACTCGGTTTTCTACAAATGTTCCCCAAGGCCCTTCCTTCTTTATCCAGAACAATAGATCCATCGAATCTGACCAGTAAAATTTTTCAACATTTTCTAATTTTAAATCTTTGATAACAGTATCTGCCAATCGAGATCCAATGCAACAGGCAAGCAACTCGAGACGGGGAATAGATATTTCTTTCATAGGTGCAAATTTAGAACGAGCCTGTATTAGTTGGCAGCTAATTTCATTTAGGGGTTCAGTTCTTAGAAAAATACATGTTGCATATGAAGATTTACTAGCATCACAAAATGTATGCAATGATAATTTACCCTGAGATAGTGACCCATGTGACACTATCACATCGTCGTGGTATGGATGTATTTTCAAATTCGTTTATCTGATTTCCTCATTTTTCAAATTCCTTAACTAACTTATCGGGCAATCTGGAGTCCCATGATGCCTTAATTTTCCAACAGTTTTGCAGAAGTAATTTTGGAATCAATGTCATGGGACAGGTGAAACCTATAGGGTCGAAAATGTTATGTGCTATGGACAAAATGGTTCTTTTTGTCACTGGTTCATCCTCTATCTTGAAATTCTTCAAATCACAAGATAAGGTATCCTTTTTAGTATCCCACAACAATCCAAGTAACGGAATTATACTATCATTTTCAGAATTAATTAATCCCGTTTCCGAGAAATGACTATGACACCAGCCACGACGATCGAATCTAGCTGATGCTAAAAGTTTTCGAAATTCAGAGAGAAAATAGTCCAATTCCTCTAAAGAGTCTACGCTAGTCACACAATTATCTACATAAAAGGATTCCCTAAGTTTTAAAGCAATGTTTTTTACATTTTCTGGAGCTTGATCCAAATGATGCACAAGAGTTGCAGCTAAGAGAAATGGTGAACTATTAATTCCGAAAACTACTCTACAATGTCTATACACAATTAAATTTTCAGGATTCCCATCTTTCCACTAAAAAAAAAAGCATAAATAATCTCTATCCCTATTGTCTAAAAATATCTGCAAAAAAGCCTTGCGAATGTTCGCTACCACACCTATTTTTTCCCATCTAAAAAGATTCAAAACTGAGGGAATCAATTCAATCAAATTAAGTCCCTTTTCGACACAGTCATTAATTGAAACTGAACCTTTAACATGTGCCTAACCATCGAATACGGGTCTAATTCTTGTTGTTGAGTTCAGTTTTAAAACTGCTCTGTGAGGTAGATAATGAACATCTGCATTCTGAGACAAATTTTCCGTAATTTTCACTTTCTCTATTATCTCCTCTTCTTCTCATTCATTGAAAACCTGTTCATAATCTTTCACCAATCCAGAAGATTTCAGAGATTTAACATTCTTTTCCAATCGCTTTTCGGCTAATTCTTTGTTATCTAAAAGGTCAGGATGCCCATTTATCCAGGGAAGACAAACTTAATACCTCCCATCATTTTCCAGACCTACTATTTCGTTAAAATGTTTCATAACTAATTTTTGAACTTCATCCTTCGATTGCTTTCCTGCAGGATCGGTTATACCCAATTAATCCAAACTCCGCAAATCAGTGATCTTTGATTCATTTACATATAATGAGAGAATCAAAGAGAACTATCTCTTTCACCCTTATTGATTTTTCCCATTACAGTCCAACCAAAAATAGTTTGTATAGCGACTAAACCGCAAGAAAGATTTTCCATTGTATCTGTGAATAATTTTTCACGACATCTACTCCCAGCAAAACATGAATCTCATTAGAGTCGTGTTCATATAAACAATTTTTACTTTTATAACAAATGTCGCATAAGAAAATCCTTTTATCTTTTAATTCCTTAATACAGTTATATCCTTAACCTTAGGGACTGTTGCGCAAATTTTTCCTTGTTCCATGACATCGATTTCAATTCCCTTATTTTCATTTAACCCCTTTAAAATTAATAGAATAACAATTATGATTTACCATTGTTTTGGTTCCTCCAAAAAGCCATCGAGTCAATTTTATTTTGCCGACACTTTTCAAGTTCAATTTCTTGGCTACAAAACTTGATACATACGATTTAGACGAAGCTGTGTCTAAAATAACTCGTTCTTTATTGTTGTTGCTGATGCGGGTTATTAGAGTTTGTAAATACACCTCATTATGTAAACAATGATTAGATGAGTGTATTTTCAGTAGTTTCTGTTTTAGGTGATTTTTCATAGTCTTGTTCAGATTTGAAACACATTAATGTTGCATGTTTTCCCCGACAATTTTCACATATTATAATCCTTTTAAAAAATTTTGAAATATGTTTTCTCATTTCTAAACACTTGAAACAAGCCCCCTTTTTTAAATCTTTGAAGGGACAAATAATGTACTTCAGTACATTCTGAACCTGCATGTAGTGATGAATCACAAAACGGGCATTTGGTGTTCACGGATTTTTCTTTCATATTTGTTGTCACTAAGTCCTTCGCGGAATAAGAAGTCTTCGTTTTATCATTTGAAAATTTATAACTGTTTGGGTTTGAAGTTGAGAAGTATGAATTTTTTCTAAAACCACTATCACTGATAGAATTTGATACAGCGATGGCTTTTTCTCTGGCTTTTAAGCACATAGAGAGAAAATCCATAAGCTTTTTTATTTTATAATAACCTTCTTCATTTTCTGTTTTATTTAGTTCTATTAACAGATCATGTGGTATCGCTTTCAATAACGTAGTACACAAAATACTGGAAATATTTTCAATTTCAGTATCTAAGTTCTCAAGGCTGCGAAGCTCGGTCGAAATTTTTTCAAAGGTTTAATAATTAAAATATTGCTCATATGGTTATAAATCAAAATATTTTTATTTCCGAATCTTTCTTTTAGCAAATCTACTGCGGAATCATAGGCAGCGTCTGAAATCGGTAAACCTTCTATAGTATTTAACGCTTTGTCACACAAATGTGCTTTCAAGTAATTGAGTTTATCCACTTTCGTAAGTGCAGTGTTATTGTGGATAGCCTATTCAAATGTGTTTCAAAATGATAGCCAATTATTGATATTGCCGTAAAATTTAGTTATGTTTAGTTTTGGTAATTTAATATGCATATGATATTTCGGTTTGGTATTCGTTTCATCGTCAGATTTTTTTCCAGAACTACTTTCGTTTTTGGATTTTGTATTTAATAATTCTTTATTCAAATCTGGTATCTTTTTATTTTCTCGAGATTTCCACAGTACTACATTCTCGGCATACTTTTCAGCGGCTTCAAACGAAAGGTCTAACAGGGAAGTTTAGGAATCCTGATTTGATGGAAGTATGGAGTTTTGGTAGTTCGAATGACAAGATAACATAATTTTTGTTAATTACTCTATTGTTTCTTCGGATAGATATTCGGCGGACAACAATGGCATTTTGTGATTTTAGAATTCTGATTCAGAGATGTTTTGTAGGTCAGGTGCAGAAACAAAGCCTCGGGATTGATTTAAACTTTTATGAATGTTTCGGAAACAGTTCTATTGCCTATACATTTTAGTTTAGTGATATTAATAGCTTGTATATTATTAGTAAAATCCACAACAAGATCACCAGATTGCAATTTTTTACGTTTTAGACTTCTACGTTAGATTGGATGATTTTGTGAATTGAAAATGGAGACGTCATGAAAATTTCCTTCAATACACTTAATTATGAAAAAATGAAAAGCAGTACTTATTTCAGAAAGTGTAGACGAATCAGTGATGGGGGGTGAGTGTTTTTAAAGAATCCATAATAGAAATATTAGAGATTCAGACCCGATCGCACCACCCACCATGGAGCCCAACAAGGGGAGGCAGGAATATGCAACAGTTCTAGACGGGTCTATACGCTCACAGTCAATAGATCGATCACTTGAACCGTAGCAGACGCACAAGTCTAGTCCACCAGCCAATTGATACGCACCAGAACTTGCATACCCTCCTTTAACTCGAAGCCGAGGCCAAAACAATGTGCTGAAAATTCCCCGAATAAGTGGAAATGCCATTCAAATGATTCCCTTAGAAAGAAGTCCCTCAATTACCAGGATCCCCATTTCCGAGGACACAGGTAACCAAGTACGGCAGACACGTGGGCAGTTCAGACGCCAAGAGGAGCAAGAGACAGCAGAGTGGAAACAGCTACTCAAGGGGTTCTCTCACTTCAAAATAGAAAACCGCAAAGAGGTATAAAGATAAGAATACAGTAAAAGGGAAGAAGATAATAAAAAAGAAATAAGATACAAAATCGCTGGGGTACCTCGAGATTGCTAAACCAATGTTCACCTAATGAAGGCAAACCCCCTGAGGTGTGTGTTAATATTGTAGAAGAGGAATATAACTACTTCACTTCTACTACTCTACTGTTACTAACTTCTTCCTTTCTTCAGTTGGTTTCATTTAAGAAAAAAGATAATTACCATTACAGACCACATTTAAAAAAAAGGGACTTGATACACTTCGAATTCCGATTGGAGGAAAATTATTAGTTTTATTAATTTATTACATTGTAATAAAATAATACAAAAACTCTTGTTTACCTTTTTATTTTAACGTAAAAGGTTATAACATAATATTTTTGCATTCACTTAAGGGTTATAAATTGTTAAAACTTTAATCTAATTTTTAATAAAAAACTACATATTTAAATAGTCAAGTAGAAATATTTTAAAATAAACTACAAAGAAATACAATAAAAAATAACAAAACAACAAGACGTAAAGTAATTTTAAAATCCAATGGAAAATTTAAGATAGGAGTAATTTTGCATTTTTTAAAGTAACAGTTATTACCACCATTAGCCACTAAAATTTCCAATCATACCGTTCTTAATTTAATTTTATAAATTCTCAAATTGATGCAGTTCAATGCAAATTAATTTAATTAACATTTATGTGGCCACTTATGGGATACAGTTGCTTAGAGACAAAAATAGTCAGTAGAAAAGTTGGTTGTTTGAGGTTTTATGGTACCAAATCCTCATGGGATAAATTGTGCCAGACAGAAAAGTATTATAAAATGTCAAAGTAAAAGAAAGAAAGGCAGACCGTCGTCATGCAGGCTGAAAATGAAACTGTAGACAAACACAAGTTGAGGTGGAACAAAAAAAGTTATACCAATAAAGCACCAAAGTCAGATGTGAGGTGAAAACCAGTTTAAAGAGTGAACCGAATCATTCAACACATCTTTAATATTTATAGATGGAAAGTTAAAATGACAAATACGATGACATTTAAAACAAGGGCAGTCGATGAGGACGTGCTTTACTTAGTGATTTAAACCACTGATTGCATACCACTGATTCCACCATTCCTTCCTAACTTCTCAAAAACCAACGAATGAATAACGGCTTCATTGGGCCTTTATTTTCCCAATTCTAACTTAGGTGTCAATTCCCCTAGAACCTTGCAATCTTTATGCCATTGTCTGGCACTACAATTGTTTTTACAAGCCCCAATAAAACCACACTCTCTCATAATAAGGCACGTGACTGCCCCTCTTTTCATCGATCATTAAACGATGGCCGAATGGTAGCGGTACCGGAGTTCATGGGTTCGAATCCTGCTGCTAACATAGATGTTCATAGCCGTTTGCAATGAGCTTTAATCAGTAGATCTCAGTCTCAATAGCCCTCGTAAATTGTAGCACTCCGAAACCAAAATCCTTTCATCGATCAACGATTCAGGGTTGTCTTGTAACGGTATATTTAATTTAAAATTAATCTTTAATTGTAGATGTTATTCTTGTAAATTATTATTTTGTGCTTGTAAAACTTTTACTTTTTGTATACTGGCAACACTTATCAGTGTTGTTAGAATTTTGAGAAACTAAACTAGAGTAGGGTTAGAGAGAGTAAAAAATAAAACGTGTAAGAAAGATTTTATGGGCGTATTCTATTTTTTAAATGAGTTGCACCATATCCTCTCTTGGATGAGCTGAAAACTAACAGTCTTGCCTATAAGAAACATAGCCGTCCATTCTCCCAGTTTAAGATGAAAATAAAGGACTTTTACCAAGTATTTCACCTAGTTTTAATGTTAATCAAAATTGTGGGCTATTTTACTTGGGATAGATAACCAGATGACACATTTAGGGAGAAGCCGGCCCATTTTTACAAATTTTCAATATGTGTGTAATTATTTTATAATTTTTGTTATAACATTTAATATTTCTGAAAATGCTTTAAACTGGGTTCTAAAATACGAAACATTTACAGCATTTATCCTATTCCTTAATAGAATTTATTTTTCGAAAAAGTACTATGACACTTTCAGAGCTAAACCTCTAAAAAATAAATCTAGCACTAGAGGAGAAAAATCATTAGATTGGATGCAGTTTACTATAGTTAAATTGATTCTGTCTTTCAATTCAAAGTGTAAATACCAACTTCAATGAAATAAAAAATGGTAATTATTTGAAACGAAGTCAACTTTCTCTTCAAATATATGCCGAAGTATGAAAAAAAAATTTTAGCTAAGGCGAGAGATTTCCCTCTCACAAGATAACGAGGTGAAAAGTTCAGAAAACATCACCACAAAATATGAGGCTAAAAAGTGTAGAACACAATGCGAGAATGAAATGAATAAATGAAAGAAAGAACTTAACTGAATAACGATAAAGCTAAAACTGAATAAAGATAAAAAATATACATAATGTAAGATTTGGTTTTAGTTGAATATTACAATAAACTTTGAAAGTCAATATATTTTGCTTTTGACCAAATCTGATTGTAAATGTAGTATTTTATTAGAATTATATTTACAATTTCAAGATAAAATCTTAAATATTTAAAAAGTTACTGAGCATTCATTCCCTTTACATAAGACGATGGTTTAACATTTAGGTTGGTTGGCTGGGGTTTAATGGAACTAAATCCTCAAAGAATGTATGGTGCCAAACAAAGGGAAACAGAAAGAAATTAAAGATTATAACCAAAAACATAAGAGGAAAACAAAATCGTCATTGAAATTAAATAATCATTAGATATAATAAAGCACTAATAAAACTTCGAAATTTTTTTAAATGATATAAAAAGGAAATAAAAAATTGGACTTCAGCAAATGACAAAAAAAAACATCAGAAAATTCTTGATAAGACATGGGGGTAAAAACCTGTTTTAAAAAGAAAAATATGCTCTGGTGTGGTTACAATTTAGGACTAACAATAGAAGTTTGTAAGTATCGATGGAACTTAAAAAACATGATAATAGTTACTTGGGATTTAGATTTTTTATATGAATCCGTCCATAGATTAAAATATTTTATAAACCAATCCTCCGCATAAAGTTTGGCTTAAACTTTTTTTAAAGCGTCAGAGGTGTTAGGATAGGAAGGGTATGCGACCATCTTTTCAAAATCCATTGATAATATATGAAAGATAATCTCTTTTAACATATTAACCACCTTTTCAACACTTTCTACGCAGTCAACTGTGGAATTCAGCATTAATATCAAAATCATTCATTTCTTCACTCTCTGCAAGAGCCTTCTGAAACGAAATGAACTGCAGGTAACGCACATCAACATATAAAATGCAATTAAGTAAAGGGACCATAAAGCATAACGTAATACGCAGGCAGGTGACTTTTTGAAGTGAAATGTAATCATTTAGGCAGAATATCAAATTGTACAGTATCTGCCAAAGCATTTGCCCTCTGGATACTTCTCTCTTTACTTTTTTGTTTTTTTTGTCAAGGAAAATAAATTGAGACTAAATATTACATTCAAGTATGTTCCCTTAGAGCGGTGGTGGTTGGGGGGGGGGGTCAGATGTTATTCTCTGTTAAACTAAATACCCCATTTAGTCAGCATAGACCATAGCATGAAATAATTTAATTTCGAATTGGCGGATATAAGGTCTAGTCATTCTATTCTCTATTCTGAACTTGCTTTGTTTAAGATTAGGGACAAGTTAGAAAGAAAATTTTGACATTGAACTCTTGATTTTAACCAATGTTGGTATCAGGGCATTACGATGGTTTTCCGAACCTGCAAACCAATGCACCAAGCTTAACAACTACCCTGTGTCAAAGGGTACTCCTTACACTGTATCAAATGATTTAAGACTGTTTGGAATTTCGAGATTATTTTTGAGCGTCATTTCCACATATTCCTTACTTTGCCAATCTCATGTTAGAATGACTAAACTTTTTATGCTTAAGGATTTCTGAAGTAATTGATTTAATTTATTCTTCGAAGATGCAAATCAAATCTCTATGGATGATAGCAAAAATTATCAAATTTGGAAAAAGACGAAATCGGCTCGAGTCATTATAAGAATAATAACGGATCCATTTAACGGATCCAGTTCTTTTTTCAAACGTACTTATTTACTGCTTAGTGCTGCCATCTATGGACCACATTTCGAATCTATATCGAAATCTTTAAACGAGTTCGTATTCATTCAAGCTATTCCATATTGAGTTTTTAGAGTCAAAACATATTTTTTATGACAGCATATTTTTTCAACATAAAATAAAATAATGTGTTCATTTTAAAATAAAATGCATACAAGCTGTTTAATAAGGCTAACTTTAAACATATTTAGTTTTGTCAAATTATAAACTTTCAATGAAAAGAATCAAATTCATTTACCAGCAAGATAATTTCTGATATATATCCATATTAAAAAGGTAAATGTATATAATTGAAAGTAAATACTTTCTTTTCGAGTTAGAATTACCTCTAATACCCCTATTACCTCTTTCGAGTTAGAATAAAGCCTCTAAAAAACTGAAAATATAAAAATTAGTATTTATCAAGCAATAAAATAAAGTATATTTATCTTATTAATATAATTAAGGTTCACAGAATAAAAAAATTTTCCTGAATTTCAAATCTATTTAAAAGTTCATTTCTAATATATCAACTTCAAAAGTTATCTTTTAATTGAATAAATTTTATTTGTTCATCTAGGGCATATATTGTGTTTTATTATATATGAATCAGACCAAATATTTATAAAACAAGTATTTTTAAAAAACTTATGAATAATCTTTATTCTAAAACGAACAGATCTAACTCTTTATTTGAGTGAAAAAGACTGTTAGAATAAATAAATTTCAAATGGAAATGTACTACAGAGGACGATTTTCTACTTTCATCTACAGATTACTAGAAATGGAAATGATTTCTTTATTTATACACTGGAACTTAATATTTAACTAAGCTAGGTACGTATTTATCTAAAAACAACTAAACTTTACTTTGCATACCATCTTGATTTGAAATGAAAATATCACCTAAAATATATTTCTTTAACATTTTTGCGCACTTACAAATAAAAAAAAATCTTATTTGAATTGGTATATTCAAAATGATATTTTAGATTACTGTGAAAATAAATAATGTACTCATGATCTTATAAATGTGATTCTATTCTAAAAGAAATCAATCATCGTTTCAACTTCTGTTCTGTCCAGGTGATTTGAAACGAAAATTTCTCTCCTCGTGGTGCCAGATTCTTTCGCATTTTTTTTTCTTATTATACCGCACCTGCAACTATATCCTAACGACATAACATTTCTGTGTATACTCTCTTTGAAATTTTATTGCATTTAAAAGGGTACATTTCTTTCCTAAAGAGTCTAGAATTAAATTATTTTTCTTATGTGTAAGTTTGAAAGTTGTTTGATTTGAAAGTTGTTTTAAGCCTTAAATTGTTTTATGAAATACATGTATAAGACATTTATAATGTTGTCATTATAGCATAAAGAGAATGCAAATTACGATTTAATAAATGTTGATGTCTGTGACGGAAAATGTAACAATTAATGGCTTATATTATTGGCCCAGATATATATTATTTCTTTTTTGAAATGTTTTGCACAACTCGAAAAATATTATAGTGTCACAACAAAAATAAAGGTAGAGCAAAATCAAATATGTGGGTAAAAACCAATATGCTTTAAAAACGAAAAATCTTTTGTTGAGAAGTAGCGTTAAGTAAGTTTATTTAAGAATATTGTTGGAATGAAAGTGATAAAACCTGTGATTATTATAAATAGGACACTCGACAAGAATATGTTTCACTGTTACAGCAACTTTACACTGAGAGTAGGTGGGTGCAGGTTTCCCCACTAACAAGTGACGGTGAGTGAGGCGAGTATGTCCAATGTGCAGACGAGTTAAAAAAAATCATTTTTTCGAGGTTTAACTGCTAGTAGTTTATTGTCATTCTGTTCATCCCAAGACTGCTGCTACTTTTTATAAGCCGAGTCACAAATTTTTTACACAACAGTATAGTAACTCAAAGATAAGATAATTGTTTGCGGATTTCGCAGCTTTATCAGCAAGTTCATTTGCCATAAATATCCACATGTGAAAGAACCTAACAAAGTTTGACGTTTACTGCCAAGGTAATGAGATCTTTGAAAGAGTATAAAATTATAAAAACGAGAGTCTAAAAATGACTATAAGAATCTGGAAAACTAAGGGCTTACAAAGCACTCAAGGAATCTGTGTAAATAATATAATTTCCCTTGTTGGGATGAAGTAACTCTTCCACAGCTTTGACAATAGCTAAAAGCTCCGCAATGAATATTGGAAGATAGAAAAAGCAACTATATGATTTATTAGCAATTATAAAAGCGCAGCCAACAAAGTCGTCCGATTTGGAGCCGTCAATAAAAACAGCAACATAGTAGGGACAATGTCGTTGGTGGTTTAAAATCTGCTGAAAATTGATGTCAGCTATAGAAGCCTTGTCGAGTGATGAGAAAGGATTTAAAAAGCTAAAATTTATGTCATTCCAAGGAGGATGATAAATATCAGATGCTAAAATATTAAGTGTTCAAATCAAAATCAGATTATAATTCCTGTATTCTATAATGAAAAAGGAATGCAAGACGGGATATAATTAAATAAACGTGTGAGAGAGCTCCTAAAGGTGATTATGAAAAGGATGATTTTTATAGGATAAGAGACTAAAATAATACTTGAAAATTAAATTTTTTTCCTAAATGAAGAAGGGCCTCGTAGCAATTAACATGAAGATTCTCAACGGGAGAGGTCCTAAACCCTCTCGAACACAACCGTAAAGCGGTGTGATGAATTATATCCATTTTCTTAACACTAGATTTCCCAAGGCAGTCATTTTGACTGTTTTTTAATTTCAATTAGAAAAACAATTATGAAATATAATGACACAATTTCTTAGAATTTGGTGACTTTTTCTATAACATATAAATGGGTTTATGAATAATTGTAGTTACTTCCGCCCTCCTTTATTATATAATATTAAAAATTAATTTTAAACAATTTTTTTACATATTTATTATTTTTTCACAATGCAGTCATTTTGACTGTTTTTGGGCAATATAGGTATACAAGAAATCTCGGGCAATCTAGTGTTAAGGACAGATTTATGGGCAGAACACTAAAACAGTACAACCATAATCTAATTTAGAGAGAATGACAGCATGCTAAATTTTAATTAGAGAAGTTCTGTCAGCACCCCAGTTGGTACTAGAGAGTACCCTCAAAATGTTCATAGCTTTATCACACTGCATGCATATGTTTCACAGATGCAACATTTTTGCATCTGTGAAATAAGAGAAGGTAAGTTTGCTATCCATAATAACATCAAGGAAGTTTACTTTACTAACGATGGCAATGCCGCCACCAGCAAGCTTAATTTCTAGGTCGGGATAAAGCATCCTTCTCCTACAAAAATGGATGCAGCAAATTTTAGACCTGATAAAATTAAAACCATTCATGTTAGACTAATTAATTTTGTTAACCGCGGCTTGGAGTTGGTGATTTATAAACCTCATGTCGTTCTTTCCCATCAGATATGAAGGTTCTCCATATACAAGCTGCCTGAAACAGAAGATTATATTTCATTCAAAATACCATTTATAGCAATAATAAAAGAGTAACACTGAAAATGCTGCCCTGTGGACCCCTTCTTCCTGGATAAAAAAAAATCAGAATAAGTATTTCCGACGAGTACAAGAGAATATAAAAAGTTTTTAATCAATATTGGGAGGTTTAAATTTAAGCCATGATTATAAAGTTCGTGTGGGATGCCGTATCACCAAATGCTGTCTTTGGCTTTTTCTATATCAAAAAACATGGAGACCATATCCTTCCGTCTCACAAAAGTACTGCGAATTTTACTCTAAAGATCAGTAATGTTATCAATTGTGCATCTGCTACCTCTCAAACCACTCTGAAAAGTATGCAAGCAACTGTTTTTTTTTTCAAGTAGAGCATGAGAAGAACATTAATCATCATCTTCAGAATTTTACATACGCAACTATCAAGAGCAAAAGGGTGATAGCTATGGGGATGGATTCGTTGGATCCTAATCACACTAACCCCATAATAATAGCAATTATCCAAAGAGTGAGAAAAATGTGTTCATGCCAAATCCTGTTGTACAACTTTAACGAATGTGTAAGAGAGGAAAACGATAATTTTTTCAACATAGCATAGGATATCTGGACCCCATGACCACTGAATCTGGACCACATGAAGTTTTATGAGTACTTTTTAGGGCTGTATTGAGTTCCCTTAAGGTAAGGCTGCTGTTGTAATGAAACTGATATGAACTTTAATTTCCGTTTTCTCTGCAACTGTTTCGATAGTCTTGAATGTAGATGAGTAATTTGAACTAGGGGAAATATTAACAAGGGTTGAAGCAAGGGTATTGGCAATATCTTTAATGGAGGAAATAGTTTGACTGTTGTTACGGAGAATGGATATTTGGTTGTTATAAAATATACCGGAACGCGCTTCACCTTATCCCACGAAACTTTGCTGCTAACGGAGGAAGTGATACTACTGACATAATTGTTCCAAGAATCCTTTTGGCTTCTCCTTAAGGTGAGTCGGAAAATAGCTTTATGTTTTTATAATCCTGCAGTCTTCATTCCGCCAAGGCTTAGATTGTTTACGAGGATTACCAGAAGTCTTGCGAATAGTTGAAGAGAAAATGGTATTAGTGACAAAGTTTACAGATTCATCTATAAGGAAATTTTCAATCATGTGTTATGTAATAGTTGTTAGACTCCTAAAAGTTGTCCAGTCGACAGATTGGAGCATGTAGCCAGATATTTGATAGTTGAACTTTGAATATAGCATATGGGTGAGAACATTTGGAAAATGGTCACTATTGTGCAAGTAAGGGTCTGTAGAAAAGTACCAGTAAGGAATAGTTGCAGGGGAGCATACTGCAAGACCAAGAGAATGATAGCTTTTGTTAGGAGAAAAGAAGTTAGATTTCTCACCTGTGTTAAAAAGGCAGAGATCATGTTCAGAAAGGATCCTTTCAATTTGTCTGTAACGGTGATTGAAGACAGGACTACCGTTAAAGTTACCAAGTACAATGAAAGGCAAGTAAAGCTGATTAATTAAGTTACTAAGGGAATTCTGAGATATGGTGATATTTGGAGGAAAATATAAGCTGCATATAGTAACCAGAGAGTGAATGTAAAATTGGATAACAACTGCTTTCAAATCAGTATTAATATAAAGAAGACAGGTGGGTA
This sequence comes from Pardosa pseudoannulata, assembly GCA_032207245.1. Taxonomy (NCBI): domain Eukaryota; kingdom Metazoa; phylum Arthropoda; class Arachnida; order Araneae; family Lycosidae; genus Pardosa; species Pardosa pseudoannulata. The sequence continues at coordinate 74,766 of JAGEOH010000103.1, forward strand.
GTCATGAGACACGGATAATGCAACAGCGCCAGAAACTGATTTACCAACTTCATTATCTTTTCTAACAGTGCTGTACAGGCCGAATTTTGCAGTCTAGGAAGAACGGGGGAACGGATGAATTCCACAACATGAGAGCCATTATGAGAGGGAAAGGGGGGGAGGAAACCAGACTAGCACCGATTGGCACCAGGGGTCTCCTCCTCTGAGCCTAAAGTGCTGTCCATCACCATGTCCTCATCGGGGGACACATAAAATTTAACGGAATCTACTGAATTCCACATAATAGTTTCAGATCACGATCTGTTTTTTAAAAAATCTTTTTTGTTAATTGTTTTGGGAACAAATGTTGAGGTTTCAGATTAAAAAATTTTTTTCATGAGAGGGTTTAGATAAATCTTTTTAGATGGATTACTTATGGTAACACAAGTAGGATTTTCTTTGGTATGTGCTGGTTTTTTTAAGTTTACGCTTCAGGTCTGTATACATTTCATTTCAGATGACTTTATTTCTTTCCTGCTTTTGCTATTTAAAATATTAGCTTGTGACAAATCAGTTTGGTTAGCTCTTGATGCTAACGTTCTGGAAGTTAATGCTGTCGAATAAGAAATTCCAGATTTAGGCTGGAGGGGCACAATGACCCTACGCGCTTCAGGGGGACCAAAATCCAAAACGAAAGAAATCAGCAACATGCAATTATTTGAAACTGAAAGAAATTCATTTTAATATATATATATATATATATATATATCTATATATATATATATATATATATATATAATGTATGAGCAATACTCATACTTCACTAACCTTATTTTATACATTCAGATTTTTGTAAAGTGATTTTAATAATTAAAAAAAATATTTGAATACTATTGACTATAAATATTATGAGCTCATATGGAAACATAGACACAGATAAGAATTATGTTTGTAAAAAGTTCTTCGTTGTTCTTTCAATTTAATGGAAAAGATAGGGCATGTATATTATTGTATAATTAGTTGCATAAAAATTAAAAATTTGTTTATTTTGCATATAATTTTTAAACATTCTTTCTATGATAAGCAATTGTTAATTGTATATATATATATATATATATATATATATATATATATATATATATATATAACTTGTGAGTGGGTTTTCAGCTTAGATATTTAGCCCCTGGGTAGTTTATGAAAGTGTAAGATTTTCAAACTTAGTATGTTAGTAGCTATGCAATTTCTTATCAAAGGAAAAATTGTATTTGTAACTTAAGCCATGTTTACAAGTGTGAAGTAGAGGTTCATGTAACCTGCCCCTACGCATGCATAGTTTTGTCTCACTTTACTTGATTCATCTATAGCTTGAATCAATGCATTTACACATAGTCAAGAGACTTGCCTCTAAACAAGAACTATTGCACATTTTGATTTCCGATTATCACAGAAGTATGTCATAATGCTGTGATGAAACTCCATGTTTAATTAGTTTTGAGAGCATTTAGCAAATTCTAATTTCTTCACTTAAAAAAAATATTTGGAATTTTTAGAATTTAAAATGTAATTTTTAAATACTTTTTTATCTTTGTGTGAGAATTCACTCACTCTCCTGGTGTAGAATGCGTAATACATTTTACGCAGGTGTTTAATTTAGCTGATGTTCATTATGGCAGATGTTCTGTGAGTAGGTTTCTTAGGACAGAATAAGGTTGTTATTTTACATAGATCATTCTTAGAGGATTGATTTTAATAAATTTATTAAAAGCCAGAAGTGCGGTATATGGGAAATAATTTTTCCGCAGAAGAAAATTGTCATTTTTTTCTAGAAACTCGATTAAAGAAAAGAACAAACACAATAAGAATGCTAAATATACAAATCTATGTGTCCATATATGATTCTAAAAATTTCACACACACATTAGAATAATTCTTCTAATTTTGTTGTTTTTAAAAAATAAAATTTTGTTAACAATTTTGTTAAAATTTTGTTAAAATTTTGTTAATAATGTCATAATCTTTGTAAACATTAATCCACTCATACATTTATTTAATTCTACTACTTAATAGTTTAAATTAAGTAATATTTCATTTTATATTATTTTATGTATCTGTTCAAAATGCAGTGAAATTTTAAAAACAAGTTTAAAAAAAATCTAGAAGCAATGCAAATATAGGAAAATGTTTAAATTAGCATATAGGACAATGCTAAAAATTTCAAGCATTTTAGATAGCTGTAGAAAAAGACATGGTAAGCAGAAAAGAAACAAAAATTCTTCCTATTATAGTTGTTTAAAAGTAATAACTTTCCCTTAAAACAATTAAAATGTATTACCTACTCATCTATTGTAAAAATAAAGTTCATTTCTGAAAGATTTATTTCGTTTTGAGTTACCTTCATTATAAGCTGTAAGGTTATCCATAATCTCATCTATTACGTTAAACAATTTGAAAGGATGGAACATCGATATCAAGTATGTATACCATTATTTAATAATTCTAATTTTACAGAATTGATTACAACTTTACTGGAAAATGTATATGCTGTTTCAGCTAAAACATCCAATCATAAATATTTATGATTAATGCGATGTTTTCTTTGGTAGCAAATGTTGAAAGAAACATCTGTAATTTGTAAGCTCTAGCACTTTTAGATTTTTTCTTTTTTAATCGCTAGTGTTAGTGTTACTGGAAGCAGAATTCATTTCAATTTTTTTACTAACTAGTAGCAGCTCTATACAGTATGCCAAGTAGTGGTATAAATAAATCATCTCTAAGATTATTGGTTGCAAGAAAACATATTAAATAAAAATTAATATAAAATGCAAGTTAAAAATTCTGCATATCTTTGTTTACATTTTAACGTCTATTTAAGGGTTTTTTGGTTTTGGTTTGGAGTGCTACGGTCTACTTTTTGCAACACGAGGGCTAATGAGACCGGGGCCTATAGCTTAAAGCCGATTCCGAACGGCTACGAACATCCATGCTATAGTGGGATTCGAACATACGAACTCCGGTACCGAAGGTCAGCACCCTAACCAATCGACCATCGTTCGGCTCTATTTAAGGGAACATTCATGTGTTTTGAACACTTGTATCTTTTTAATAAATCAATTTAAACATACATTTTTCTCTATACAATTCAGAATAAAGTAATAACTATAAATGTACAAAAAATATAATTTTTGTCGGGTTTTAGTAATTAAAAAGTTTATGGTCCCCTTAAGAATCACAGCTACCATACTTTTAAAATAAATTTTATGACTGAAAATTATTTTGGTAATAATGGATATAAAGCACAAATATACTCTGGCTATTTTTAAAATGTTTTCTCTCCCAAATTTTCCTTTAAACAGGTTTTAATTTAAAAAAAATTTTTATATTTATTTCAGCATTTGTCAGAAACCATCGTCAATATCAGAATGCCACTGAACATGAAGTAAAAGCAATAAAAAATTGGCTTGCGAAGGAGGCATCCTCACCTTAGTTTGGTTTGGAGCTCTAGAGTCAACTTTTGTGGAACTCGACGATCAATGAGACCGAGACCTATTGCTTAAAGTCGAATCCGGACGGCTACAAACACTCATGCCACACTGGGAACACACGAACTCCGGTACCAAAAGCCAGAACCTTAAACATTCGGACCACAATTCTAACAATAATAATATTGTGGGTAACGCTTTATTTTTAATGTCTTTGTCAATAAATTTGATTTCATTCCTTGGTGTTATAAATTTTTATTTATGATTTAATCATGTTGAATATTTACTCCAGTGTAAATATTCTTACACAATATATACAATTTACAAAATATTTTTTTATTCTGATTTTATATGAAATGTAAAATTTTAGTTTTTGTGGTACTTAAGAAATAAATGAAATTTACATTAAGTAATACAGTCCTAAACTATTTATATGTAAGTCTAAAAGGTTTGTAATTAAAAGTTAAGGAAAATTTAAATTTTAGTTTTTGAAATATCTATTTATAGTTCACTTTTAATAATAGAAAGGTCTAAATTAAGGTATGCTTGGTTTATCCTTTAAAAGAGAAGATATTTTTTAATCAGAAATTGTTGAAATAAACTGGTTGAAAATGTTCAAAATATTTACAATTATCTTAGATTTTATTACAAAGATTTTATAATTCTATTTTTTCTGTCAGTTACAGATGATTTTTCACAGAGGTATTACATGACTGAAATGTGTACATTTTTGTTTACCTCTGATATATACTGGTTTAAAATTACATTTTTGTTTGGATATTGAATTATTGCTTTGAAGAGCAGAGAGAAACACAATAAAAATGTTTTAAGATGTGCAGACTACTGCTTTAATAAAGATAAGTTTCTGATACATAGTGAAATTTTTATGAGGGTACTTTGGTGTATTTTCAAGTTTTATTCTATTCGAGATAGTTTTTTTTGTTCACTTATTAAACTAAAACACTGGGGTTTATTTTCACTAAAATGCATAATTGTTTGGTAGTGACGGAAGAGGATATGCTATAGACGTAACTTCTCCACGAATTTCTCTGGCTGCGAGGTAAAGCACTTCTAAATGCGCTTCTGCATCTCTGAAAATTGACTAAATTTTCAGTAGTAGGGCGACGACGAAAATCACACCGTGCTCTCCTTTGGTCTCTGTATGCCGTACAGTAGTCAGCGTTTTACAATGGCTTGCTTTGCTTGCTGTAGCTCCTAAATGACTTCGGAATTGAATTCTCAGTGGTGTTAATAATGATGATAGTTACTGAAGTAACAGCTTTTTCGAGGGGAATGATTTACACGACGCCATTAGGAATTTCAGTAAAACTAGAAAACATATTCCAATTGTCTTTGTCAATCATATAGCGGGGAACTCTTTGAGCGTTAGTGGCGTGAGTGATGTGCATTAAGATGATGGAAAAATGGTCACTATTAAGGAGATCGGCATCGAAAATAAAGTTAAACAAAGGAAAGAGAGAGGGGTAATAAATAGCGAGATTAATTGTATGGTAAGACTGGGTAGGAAAATGTAAGTAAGTGTTTTTGTAATCGAATAAACAAAAATTGTGGTCAGAAATGAGTCTTTCCATTTGTCTCCCACGACGATTTATATTACGGCTGCCCCACAGCCCTAATATAAATCGTCGTTTCGAGTTATGGCAGTTTAGATCACCTATAATTATAAAGCGATTGAAGTTCACAAATAAGATTATTTAATGAAATCTGATCTATTGAAATGTTCGGAGGGAGATAAATGCTTCAAACAGTGATTGGAGAGTTAATATCAATTCTCGCAGCAACTGCTTGTAAATGTGTTGGAAATGAAGGATAGTCATGAGCGGTGAGAAGAGCGACACCACCAGAAACTTTTACACCACTTGTATAGCCCTTTCTAATTGTGCTGTAACGCCAGAGTTTAGCAAATTTACTCACGTCAAGGTAGGATTCCCCGAGAGAAATACGCACAGGATGGAAATTATTGACAAGGCCACGAAGGTTGGAAATGTGAGTTTTAAACTATGACAATTACATGAAATGACCGCCATAATTAAAAAGCGGGCAGCCAATTCGCAAGAATGAAGGAATTAGATGAGAACAGAAGAATGGCCAGTCTCCGACCTGTCCGACGACATTACTTCGTTTGGGGGTTTCTTCGTTGTTTCTCTTTATAGAATCATCGGTTTCATACTTTTCTTCTTTTTGTACTGGAGCAGGATTTTTGAAAAAATCTTCTTTGAAAATTTGATATTTAGTAGGTTTAGATGGTGCATTGCGTTTATAGTGATGATTTTTGTAGTGGAGAGTCTCGAAGTAGGAGAAATTTTACTATTTCGAATAGGACTGTCATTTGTTTTATTTTTTTATTCATCTTTTAAGTATTAATAGGCTTTAAACGGCTCTAAGGTAGCGAAAGAGGTAGTGGATTAGTTACAGCTTTCTGAGTAAGGTTGTTTGCTTTCTTACAGTATGCGTATTAGGTCAAGTACGAGCTTAAAATATGGGGTTTTCAGTTTGGGTGGCTACTGATTTCCTGGGTTTACGGAAAGTGATTGTATCAACATATGAGGCTACAATTTTGGGAGTACGGAAATTTAGTTGTTTTCTAGATCCAAGGTAGCTGATATTCTGGGTTACACTCAAGGGTTGAATTTATTTCTTTGTGATCCATTTAGGGAATAAACGGAAATACGCAGGGAGATCTCTTTAGCAGTTTATGCATTTTGCGATTTCCTAGAAATCCTTGCTCTCGTGACCGACAGTGGTACATCTTGCGCAAGTTAGAGAACCCTCGTAAGCAGTTTTTGAGTGGCCGAATCATTGATATTTGAAACAACGAAGTAGATTATGTACATAAGAGCGGACAAATTCATTGAAATATCCAGCTTTAATGCATTTGGGTAGGAAAAAAGACTGAAAAGTAAGAATTTTGTGTTTCGTAGGAAATGTAGTTTCGTTTCGACGAATGATTATTTGACAGGCAGATCAGACGTTTTTGCTTTTTTGATTAATGTCTATTTTTTCCTCGGAAGTGTGTTGAAAATCAAATTCAGAGATCAAACCACGGAAAAAATTTAAAGTTGTATGAACTGAGAACAGGTTTTATTATATAAAAGCTCTCGTTATTATGGGAAGTACAATCGTGTTTTTCTATTTCTTCTGTCCAGGAATTATCATTAGACGAAAAACACAGCTGGAGTAAGAGAAGAACCAGCGCCCTTAGGCAAACACGATTTCTCATTAGCTTTCTCCATAATAATAAAGACCAAGGATTCATTTCAGCTCTCCGAGGCCTCCGCCAGACCTCACGTTCTCACATTTTCTAAATCGTAAAGTGTAAATTACGGTGTCTTCGGGAACTAAGTATCAGGAGTTCCCCATAACGTGCACTAGATGCACGTTACACTACAGAATCCAGAAGAGGATTTTACATTATGACTGGAGTTTCCGCCGACTTGACAAACGCACCAAGGGACTCAACCTCTGGGACCGTTTGAAGCAGAACAGTTCTTAAAGTCATTGCAGACGAAGAGCGCGACTCTTCCGGCGTTTCCCCCCCAAGTCCACATGAATCTGTTCCCTAGCCCAAACGGTGTACTTCATGTCAGAAGCCGAAGAGTGGTACTAAGACCCATAAAATGATCAAGTCAAAAAGAACCAGATCGGTGTTGATACGCCGCCAGGTTAGAAAGACTGATAGCGCAAATTATTTTTAATATTTTTCATTTAATTTTTTTTAAATATTTTATTTGTTTTATAACAAATAATGTAGAAGAGAGCAAACAGAATAACACACAAGGTAAGTATGAAAAAAACAGTTAAGGGAGAAACGGAGAAAAGGAGCAAAAAATAACGAAGGGAGAGAGAAAGGGGAGAAAGAGCTCTATGGGACATTGGTGAAGCGACACCCACGCTTGCCAAATGGTAGTAAACCCCACGGAGGGAGAAAAAAGACACTGGGGAATCTCGGAGTCTTGAAGCCCATGCTCACTTAAAGAGAGTGAACCCCCTGAGAGGCTGGAAACAACGGAGTGGTTGGGTTATATAATCTGATTGGGCAGTGGAGGTAGGCAGCATATATATGTGTAGGAATTATAGGAGTATTACAGGCAAGAATTACGTGTTTGGTAGGGTGATTCTCCCTATCCTGCCGAATGGTAAATCTTCTAACTGAATACATATTTTGCTGCCGATGATTTTCAAGACTTTCGCTCTCGCTAGTACGTAATTGATTTATCTCAGAAATGACACCACGAGAGAAACTAAGAGTTTTATGCACTGAAATTGTGACAGGAATAGGACCAATGGCGGAACTTTTAGACATTACGTGGGATTATTTACAGGTCTTCACCTCAACTAAAAGCTCACAAGATTTAATCTTTTGAGTGAATTAACCCACTACGGATATAAGACACTTATGTATTATAAACGGAGAAATTATCAAAACTATCTTTATTCATTTTAATATTAATGTGGCATCACCGTGACTGGCACCTGAAATGCAAATTTCTGGTGTGGCCACGCCCGCCTTCCGAAGCAGTGGCGCTTCAAATAGCGAAGCGTTTGCACGCTCCAGCAGAGTTTTCCCTCCGATGGCGAGCACTTGTGAAGCTCCAGGTAGTTCACTGCGATCATCAGCACGAGCTTCCCACCTCAATGCCCGCTATTCATACAAACCTTCTGTAAAGTGTACAGCCGTTATTTTTTTCTGTTTTTTAGTGTTTAAATAAACCCTCTGAAGTTTGAAGAATGCAGCGTGGATTTATTCCTTCACTGGTGACCTGCTGTGGGGCAAAAAAGGGGTGAGTAAAATCTCGTGTTTGTTATTTCTCACCGATATCAGTACCCGGACTTTCTTTGATCGTTGTTCCTCATTTATTATCATAATTGTGTAGTTATTTACATGTGAACTATTTTTATGCGTATATGTCTATACACCCTTCTTATTTTGTAACAACATATTTGAGCAAAACCGTACTTATACAATGGAACAAAATTCCCAGCTTGCACGATTTGCATTTAAAGCCCCTCCATTTTGGAAAGATGACCCTGAACTCTGTTTTTTTCAAGCAGAGTCGCAATTTATTACTGCTGACATTAAAACTGATTCTACTAAATTCCATTCAGTGGTTGCAACTCTGAACTCAAATATATTAGCATGTGCACGCGACATTATTCGAAAACCCCCTCCGGAAAATTCTTACGATGCTTTAAAAAACAAAATTCTTAAATATTTCGTACAATCAGACGACACTCGTTTAAGTTTACTTCTTAGAGATTTGCAACTGGGTGATAAACGCCCGTCACATTTACTTACAGACATGCGGCATCTCGCCATTGTTTCGGTAGGGGACGATTTATTAAAATCCTTGTGGTTACAAAAACTACCTTCAAGTTTACAGCAAGTTTTAGCAGTTTGTACTGCAAATTTAATTGAGTTAGCAGAGATTGCTGATAAAGTAAACGAGGTATCGGGATGTCAAGTGACCGTTGAAAATATTGACACGCACAGTACGGATTTAAATTCCTTAAAATCAGAAATCGAAAATCTCAAGGCATTAGTACAAACCTTGATTTCTAAAACGCCAAAAGTAAAAATCGGAATAGGTCATTGACCCCATCACGTTCAGCAGCGCGAAAGTACAGCGCCACTAAAAATTTTTGCTGGTATCACAGTCGATTCGGTAGGAAAGCTACCAAATGTCCAAAACCATGTAGTTGGCAGGAAAACTAATTCGCAGCTCTGTTTTATCGGCAACAGATAGTTGCGGTCCAAGCAGCCGATTATTTATATCTGATTTGTTAACCAAACGTAACTTTTTAATTGATAGTGGAGCAGTCGTAAGTTGCTATCCTAAAAAATATACAAAATTTTCACAAAAACAGGACCTTATACTGTACGTTGCGAATGGCTCACAAATTTTCACATATGGGACTATTCGACTTGAATTAGATTTCGGGTTACGAAGAAAATTCGTGTGGAAATTTTTAATCGCAGATGTTTCACACCCCATAATTGGTGCTGATTTTCTACAGCAATATGAATAATTGATAGACGTTAAAAATAGACGAGTACTCGATACTGTAACTTCCTTAACTACTCGAGGTACGGCTAGTAAAATGGAATTTTTGGTCTTAACACCTGTGGTGGATACTTCGCCGTATCATTCACTTTTGTTGAAATTCCCAAATTTATTTTCCGCGAACTTGGTTCCTATCGGCAATAAAACTATTTTTCATTGCATTGAAACTAGGGGACCACCGGTTCACTCTAAACCACGGCGATTAAACCCCGAAAAACTTTCATTTTTGAAAAAGGAGTTCAGCGAACTAATGCGACAGGGAATTATTAGACCATATTTCAGCCCTATCCATTTGTTAAAAAGAAAAATGGAGCTTGGAGAATATGTGGAGACTTTAGGCGACTGAAAACAACAACAATTCCCGATCGTTATCCCTTACCGCATATTCATGATTTTGTTAGCGGTTTGAGGGGTAAATTTTTTTTTCAAAAATTGATCTAGTGAAAGCTTACCACCAAGTCCCCATACTTAGCTGTGATATTCCTAAGACTGCGGTCATTACCCCGATAGGTTTGTTTGAGTACGTCTACATGACCTTCGGTCTCAGAAACGCTGCGCAGACTATGCAACGTTACATCGATAGTGTCATCAGAGACCTTCATTGCTGTTATGCATACGTAGATGACTTGTTGATTGCTTCTACGGATGCCGAGACTCATAAGAAAGATCTTGAACTCGTTTTCCAAAGACTTGGGGCAAACGGATTAATCGTTAATGATCAAAAATGCATTTTTGGACAGACCAAGTTACAATTACTGGGTTTTTTTAGTTTCCTCTAAAGGAATTTCCCCTCTTCCTCAGAAAGTTAAACTTTTGTCGGATTATCCACTACCCTCAACTGTTCCAGAACTGCGCCGTTTTTTGGCCACACTTAATTTTTACCATCGTTTTTTAAAGGATGCCGCGGCACACCAAGCATGTTTGCACGATCTGGTCAAAAATAAACGCAAAAATGACAAGAGTGTCCTCGTATGGACAGAAAAATCGAAAACTGCATTTCACTGCTGTAAGAAAGCAATAATGGATGCTACTGTGTTAGCATTTCCTGCGGCAGATGCACGGCTATCACTGGAAACTGACTCGTCAGATTTTGCCGTCGGCGCCGCACTTCACCAGCATGTTGGTTCTTCCATAGAACCATTAGGTTTTTTTCTCAAAGAAGCTTTCACCCACTGAACAAAGGTATAGCACGTTTGATCGAGAGTTGCGCTCTCTATTTTTTTTTGGCAATAAAGTATTTTTGACATATGTTAGAAGGCAGAAATGTGACAATTTACACGGATCATAAGCCTCTAACTTATGCCTTTTTGAAAAAACGTGATAAAAATTCACCACGACAAATTAGACAGCTGGAATTTATTAGTCAATTTACCACTGACATACGTTTTATATCAGGGACAGATAATGTCGTGGCTGACGCATTTTCTAGAATCGCAGAAATTGATTTTTCACTTTCTAGTTTCTTGGCTGATTTAGCTGAGGATCAATGTACAGATGAGGAACTCCGATCATTGATAGGTTCTGAGAGCGGTTTGGAGCTCAAACCCTTGTATTTTACTCAATCCATAAAGCCTATTTATTCTGATATCTCTTTGGGCACAGTACGCCCGTATATTACTCCACGCTTTCGAAAAATTGTTTTTGACAGTATTCATAATTTATCGCACCCTGGCATTAAAGCTACACAAAAACTAATCAAACAAAGATTTGTTTGGAAATATTTAAGCTGCATTCCCTGCCAGAAGTCGAAGATAACTAGACACATTAAATCTGCCATAGGCAACTTTCCTCTACCATCGTCACGCTTTTCTCATGTACATATCGATGTCGTGGGACCCTTCAGTCCAATTAGAGGAATGTGCTATTTACTATCTTGTGTTGATCGTTTTTCCAGATGGCCTGAGGCCTTTCCCATAGAGAATCGGCTGATACCGTCACCCGTGCTTTTGTTCATGGATGGATAGCCCGATTCGGGATGCCAGACAAAATAACTGCTGATAGAGGCATCAACTTCCAGAGTGGTTTGTTTCACTCTCTTTCTAAAGTTTTAGGTGCCGATCAAATCCGAACCACTGCTTACCATCCTCAAAGCAATGGTATGGTGAAACGTTTTCATCGCCAGGTGAAGAGTACGTTGATGTCTCGTCTCCCTGAAAATTGGTTGGACGCTCTTCCACTTGTCCTTCTTGGCATCCATACCAGCTTTAAGGAAGATATTCAAGTTTCATCTGCCGAGTTGGTTTACGGTACTACGCTCAAGCTTCCGGGGGAATTCCTTTCCAGATCTACCGCGCAAACTTCGACATCTTCCTTTTTACAGAGTTTGAGGCAACATATGCAAGCTTTGAGACCAGTTCCCTCATCTTGCCACTCTACCTCTTCTGTATTCGTCTGCAAAGATCTCCTCACTTCGCCTTACGTCTTCTAATGCATCGATCGTATTCGAAGAGCGTTGGAACACCGTACGCAGGCCCGTTCAAAGTCATTTCTCGTACAGCTAAAGTTTTTGCATTGGACATCAACGGTAAAGGAGTGACTATCTCCATCGATCGTCTCAAACCTGCTCACACGATCCCAGATGTTTCTCCTGGTTCAGTTTCTCCAGCTTTTGCTTCTGATGTTGTCACTCGGTCCGGCAGACATTCCCGTCCTGTAGTCCCGTCCTGTAGTCGGCTTTGCGACTACTGGGGGAGTCTGTGGCATCACGGTGGCTGGCACCAGAAATGCAAATTTCTGGTGTGGCCACGCCCGCCTTCCGCAGCAGTGGCGCTTCAAATAGCGAAGCGTTTGCACGCTCCAGCAGAGCTTTCCCTCCGATGGCGAGCACTTGCGACGCTCCAGGTAGTTCACTGCGATCAACAGCACGAGCTTCCCGCCTCAATGCCCGCTATTCATACAAACCTTCTGTAAAGTGTACAGCCGTTATTTTTTTATGTTTTTTACTGTTTAAATAAACCTTCTGAAGTTTGAAGAATGCAGCGTGGATTTATTCCTTCCTTAATAAACCTTGAATTATTAATTGAGATCTGATTCATTTGTTGAGTACAAGCAGGAGTTTTTAAATCATCCATGATAATGAAAGTTAAATTTGGATCCCGGCTACACCGCCCACCACGGAGCCCAACAAGGGGATGCAGAGACCTGCACGAATGCTGACCAGGATCTATACGCACACAGGTACTCTTAGAGCCCCTAACTTCCGTAATGCAATGGCTCAGAAATCACTTGCTCACTTATCCCAAGCAGAAAACAAAGTTAACGATAAGCCGATTAATACATATTTTGGCTACTGAGTATATTTTTGCCAAGAAAAGTTCTCAACTCAACAATAATTTAATCAACAAACTAAATAATAAGTTACAGAAAACAAACAGAATTATCTCGACGTCGAGATGAGTGCACGAAGTTGTGCGTACATGGCAAGAGGCGAAAAGCTTGGTAGAACATCAGCTTTTATACTGTCGAGGTAGGCGTTGCCGGGAAAGCCGATCACGAAAGGAGAAACAGTTTCGGTTGCGGTGGCTTCAGCGAAACGATGGCTTCTGACGCCAGTGTGGTTAGTGGAAACCGTCACAGATATGAACCAGTATGTACCTCCTTTTTACACGAAGCCAAGGCCAAAGTGATGAGTTAAAAATTCCATACAGATGGGAAACAAAATGGAAATTTCATACAGATGATTTTCCACACGGGAAATTTCCTCAATTGCCAAGATTTTTTTTTCAAAATATCATTTTTTCCTAAATTATTATTAAATCACTTCATTTTTATATTAAATATAAAAATTATTTATTATAAAGTACTTTTATAATTTTATTGCATATAGAGGTAATACTACTTTAATAGTGAAGATGTTAAAGCAATTTCATTCTACGATACCTTCAAATTCTGTTAATGTGCTAAAAACAATGAGATTAGAATAGGTTCGGGAACTGGAGTGGGGACACCTAGTTTAAATAATTTGATAAAAGCAACTCATTTTTTTCCTCATTTCATAACTGTTTTCTAAAATAGGCCTCAATAAATGAGTTATAAATAATAAACTGCCCTAAAATTGTAAATTTGTTTATCTTACGCTTAATAAATCAAGCAACATATCGAAAAAAGTTTAGTACTAAATATTCACCCACACAAAATAATCTATTTTCCTATATCATTTTTATAGATGAATGTTAAATATTATGTATAGAATTATTTAAATAAAGATGAACAAAAAATTATATTATTGGATTTCTGCTTAAACATCGCTTCGCGTTCAACTACACTGAAAATATATTTCTCTTCTGTATCCAATTAGTAGAAAAAAAGAATAATTTCTGTAAATAATAGAAATTGAAACGAAGAAAATAAGGACTCACATCAATCCAAATGTCCAGCAGCAGAAAAAAAAAATAAATACAGTTATTTTAATATGTTCGTGTAATGCTGATCGTTATATGCTTGGAATATTCCCACAATTACATTCAATTTACTAATCAAAGACAAAATATAAATATTTTATACTGAATCGAACTTTATAACATCATACAAAATCGTATTCCATTTTCTTTTCACGATATTCAGGGTGGTATTTTCTGGGAGAAAAAAGTAACAGACCACAAATTCAAGACTACTTTGTGAAAAATTTATTTTTTCGAAACGATATTATTAAAATACATAGCTAACCCTCAAATATACTAGTTTTCTCTCGAGTTATTTACCGAGGCACAAAATCCTTTTTTAAAGACACTTTTGAGAGAAAATCTAATATTATATATACTTCTTAAGCATAAATGTCAAAAATTTGGAAAAATTATTTAGAGGGCTTTCAGTGATTTGACCATAAATGTATTCAAGTCATTAAAAGCCTTTAATATTTTTAATAATAATCTCGTATATTCCCAGTGTTTGAAACAAACTTGAAGCCAAATTAGCACTTGAAGCCCGAGATTAAAAATAGAAAGTCATTTCCTTTTGCAGCCAAACTAACAAAATAAAATTAACGAGCTCTTGATTAACAGATAAAACTTTTATTAACTACTTAATTATTAACTTTCATTTACACACACTCATCTACGTAAATCTTTTTATTATTATTAATTACCTTGTTTGGGAGAGGAAATCGCATTGCCTTCAAGCCATTTTTTTCTCTCTCAATGATTTTAAGAAGTCGCGTCTATTTAAGGAAAATATATACAGCCATGAAACGAAGTTCGTTCGAATTGAAATAGATTGTTTCAGTTATAATCCTGTTATAGGATCAGATTAAAAAAGAAACTGAATTTGAAATTACTTTAACAAACATTTATTTTAAGTATATTTTAAGGAATCTTTGGCTTCAAAAATCTCTTTCTCTAGCCAAAATTCTGATAGGCAGATTTTTTCGATACGGCATTAATTAACACAATTACTTTATTTTGTTCGAATGAAATTTGAAAAGGCATGCTGCGACTCGGTCACAAAAACAAATTTTTAAATTTTGTTTGTAATTTATATTTTATTATGCAAGATGCATTTTATGCAAATTTAGCAAAACGCACATTTTTGCCGCCAGCGGAGTTTTCACGGAGCCTCGCCTCGTTTAAATAAGCCCGGAAGCAGAGCAAACGCATACGGCCGTTTCAATCGACCAGAATATGAAAACTATTCATGCCACCTCTCGTTTATGCCACCTCTCCATTATGGACGCCACCCGATTCCCCCCTCTCCCCCAATGAAATCTATTCCACTGAACGAATCAATTTATTCACCACACACTACACTATATCAAATGTACTCTTAAAAATTTTTCCAAAATCCAAACGAATTTCTTGCAAAACATTACATACCCTTCATTCTTTTTCTCCTTTCAAGTGATATGGTAACGTCACACAAAACTGAAGCAAACTTCTAGTAACAATGTCACATTTACCTGCCTTGTGGCGTTATGTCACTTGATCTCTCTAAGTGTAACACACATTTATACATACAATAAATACAAGTTAAATTAAAAACTTAAAAGTATGTAAGAGTCAATTAGTCTTGTCTTGTTGTATTTGTGATTAGTACATTACACAGTTAACTTTCATGGTGTTTAGTCAGGACAATGCATCAACATTCGTCATTTTCGCATCTGAGTAGTGAACTTCAACGGTTTGTGGTCTTCTATAAGTTCCATGGTAGATCAAAAGATCAAAGTTTTAAATTTCGGTAAACTCATTCTTTGCTTCCCGTTAAATGGTAGGCAACGCTTGTTTTGTACCTTAGTAAACTTCTGATTAGCATATATGGGATAAAATACACTATCTTTTTGTGGATAGAAACAGGCACAGATTTCTCCGTAATGCATCGCATTGTATCCCAAAAGATTGTCGAAGAACAGGGGTATAAATACTTTTTTCTCAACCAGATTGTCATCTGGATGGCTGAGGGTCTGGGTTTTCTGGTGTAAGTTGGTATCGAATTGATCTCAGTCTTTACAAGGACAAACATTTATTTTACAAACACACACTAAAGAAGCACACAAAGAATAAAAATAATCAAGGATTCTTAAACAGTGAATTTTTAAGGAGTCTCGTACAAGTACGTCAGGCGTCGATCCTTAGCTTACTCCTTCTCACTTGGCGGTTCAGTCTCTCCCTAAAAATGTAAACAAAATGTAGAGGGCAACTGTCGTCTGTCGCGGGAGTCGTTCGGGGAGTAGGAATCATTCTCGACACAAATACTTCTACAGTCTCAAAAGCTGTATCATGCTCCTCCGTTCAATTCAGCTCCTCCTGATTTCTTTTTAGTTAACTCAGTTAATTCATGAAATTATATTTTGAGAAGTGTGAATGTAATAGTTTCATATACCTAAAAGGCTTTTCAATTAGTCTTTTTCGTCTGAAGTTGATTCAGTTTTTGAATGTTTGTCGGATCCTATAATACATTTTAAGTAGAGTCTGGTGGGATTAAATGAGTATTTTTTATAATTTACTTAAAAGACGAATTAAAACTTTTAATAATTATATTTTAACTTTGTAAAATATTTTTAGACATTTGTGGGCAACATTTATTTTGCTTAAAATTTTATATTTTGCATCTGTCAATAAAAACTGCCTTGTTTGCAAATCAGGAATACATTCTTCTTTACTAAAGTCTTAAAAAACTTTGAAAAAAGTAATATTTTATTTGCAAGATTTTATCGGTAATCACCTGCAAGGGTTTTTGAACAACAGTTTTTCAAAAACAGACAAGAAATATTTAAGATATTTTTAATGTTTAATGATTATTTTTGTATGATGGGAAAAAAAGGTATTGGTTTAACAATTCATTATAAAGTTCTAAAGTTTTAGATGTAATGATTTAAACCAGCCCTTCAATTTTAGCGTAAATAATATTACAAAGTATTTTCCTAACTTATTTTATGGGGTATAGAGCAAATTAATACAATAATAGTAAAATTGAGCTTGTAAGCCTGAAAATATATGTGTTTACACGTCTAGGATTGGAAATTTTCTTCCACCTTTTGCTATGTAGAATGGTCTAAATTTATATAAAAATTGTACCAAGGTTAGACCACTTGATGCATTACATGACTACACAGAGTCAGGGTGGATACATGATACAGTGTTTGAATCTTGGATATTTTCTCAAACAAGTGGAACACCTGGAAGAACCCATTCTTTTGATATTCGATGATCATGGGAATCACTTGACTTATAAGACTGTAAAACAATCGATGGATAATAACATTATCCTCCTCTGCCTCCCACTAAACTATGTATGGCAACCTTTGGATGTCAAATTATTTGCCTCTATGAAGCGTGCCTGGAGAAAAATCCTGAAGATGTGGTACAGGGAGAGCCGTCTTCAAAAAGTGTCCGAAGCTACATTCCCTAACCTGCTGAAAATATTTGACAGTGAGGGGTGAAAATACAGTAAAAGGTTTTAAAGTAGTTGAACTCTATCCTATTGACAAAAATGCTGTTAAAAACAACAAAATAGCGTTAACTGAAAAAGATAGAGAAATAACAGTAAACAATGTTGCACAACCTTTAACATCAGCTACTATTTGAGCTCTTTCTAAGCAAACTTCCAGTTCAACCACTTCGAATTTTGCTAATTTCTTTTTTATATAAGGATTTTAAAAAGTCCATCCTTACAATAATTTCACCACGGAAGTCGGAAGGAAAAGAAGGCCTTAGAAAATGCCAGACGAAAAAGAAAGCGGCTACAAACTAAGGCCGTAAAAGTGATGATTATTTCTGATGTAGAAGAAAGCCTTTTAAAAGACAAAATTTCTCATTCAACAAAAAATTTTAAATATACTTCAATTATAAAACCCATGAAACAAAGTAATGATGCTCCACAAAGCACAAGAAATATTTCTAAATCAGATTCAAATATGACCCACAATGTTTTAACTTCAAATTGTAACTTTGATTTGAGTAAAATAATGACCAGCAACTAGGTTGTCGTAAAATATGTTGGAAAAATTCAATGAAAACCTTTATTGGACAGATTAGTGGCATGGATGGAAAAGATTTCATACTGAAATATGGGAGGAAATCATCAATTGGTGATTTTTATATTTTCCCTGATAAGGATGATACTGTCATTGTTCAGAAGGATCAAATTATTAACATTTTAAAGAAACCTCAACTTTATAACCGGGGCCATTGCAGTTTTCCAATATAAATTGTAATTATATCATAAATGTATTTGTAGCGAACAATAAAGTTTTGATTAAATTTTGCCTTTAATTTAGTCTTATTTAATCAATACCCATTTTATCCCACCTCTGAAGTAAAAAATTATAAATTTGTAATTTAAGAAAATATATAAAACTATTTTAATAATGAGGGTAATGAACCTATTGCATTAATACACGCAAAAAATTGCTTATTTATAGTTGTTTTTTTCAACTGAAAATGAGTGCTGATTGAGCAATCACTCGTTTTCTACCTATTTTACCCCACCAGACCCTATTTAATTTAGAATTTTCACTAAAGAACATTTCACTGGATTAACGGAGAACTGTAGCTCGTGTAATTTGTCAAGTACTGCTGTGTATGTATCATTGTATGTTTTCTGTATAAGTATACTATATGGTCATCCCAGTCAACGATGTCATCAATATAAACCTAGAGAAATTATCTGTATTGAGCACTTTTCTTCATTACCCATTGAAAGATTGCGCTCTACGAATTTTAAACGAAGTTTTGAAGGTAATCAACAAATAACTCTTGAATAAATGTATAGAGGAGATAACTTTTATCGCCTTTTGATACTTTACACTTTATAGAAGCCCCTTGATTTATTTCAGCTATCAGAAATGCAGCAGCTTCAAGATCGATTAACTTCTGTAAATAATCATTACCATTTAACCAATATTTATGATTAAAGGAATTCCAACTGACCACGATGACTTTAATACTGATAGCGTTCCCCTTGCTTCTTTCTCATATATCAACTTAAATGGTGATGCTCCTGTGGCATATAGGGAATTCGGGACTTCCCTATATGCAAATAACAAATATGGAATATGTGTTCGGGGATGAGAAGTAGTAATGCGTGACCATTTTGAATTCCCATTTAAAAAAAAAAAAACATCTACATCAACAAAACATTTTAAGGCCAAGTGCGTTTCCTAGCGTTGAGCGCAGTTGAAGTGTTTTAGTCTTGAGCTGTTAACATACCGCCCATCTTCAAATAACATTTCAACATACATGAATAAGAAATATACAACATACATGAATAAGAAATATTGTATGATATTATAAAATGAATATTCATAATAAATGACAATAACTGTTAAGTAATTATTTACGGAATCAATATAACTATGTTACATGTAATGCAATGAAATACATACATAGATAACCATGAATGAAAAAATGTATATTGGTAAGAGGCACAATTTTTCTTTTAAATACACCATCAGATATTTTAATACTTACAACCTGAACTAAATTATCAAGTCCGAGGTGTATTTGAATGATTCTACACATTTTTTACTTTGTTGGGGGCAAATTATCATCTTTAATGAAACACAAATCATTAACTTCAAAATTTCTTGATGGTAAAAGCCATTTTGTTCTTTGTTGTAATGGACACAGATATTCTTTGTGCCAGAGTTTCCAAAACATTTGAAACATTTTTGGGATAATTTGCCCTCTGATAAGGTACAAAATTTTTGTATTCATGTAACTTGTCTCAGGAATACTTGCCAAAGACCTTACAATAATGAAATGAACAAACGTTAATGCTGACAGATCGTTTGGATCATTTAATAAAGCTGTTAAAGGTTGTCAATTAAGACAAGCTTCTATTTGAGTTAGAAATGTTTCAAATTCTTTATATTTTCTCTAGTTTCTCCAATAAAACGTTTTAAATGATATTTTGTTGATTTTATACCAGATTCCCAGAGACCAACTATATGTGGTGCACCAACTGCATTTAAATGCCATTTAATATCATGATCAGATAAAAAAATTAACACTTTAATTGTAGCCTTTTGATTTTAAAAGCCTTTCAAGTCCCTAATTTTACGTTTTGCACTAACAAAATTAGAACCACAATTGCTACATGTGTCACTACATTTGTCTCTGAGGGAAATTAATCTCTTAAGAGACGCAATGAAGGCAGTCACGAATTCCAGGTTGGTCGGTTGGTTGATTTTATGAGGATTTATGGCACTGGATTCTAAAAGGTTATGATGTTTCAAACATGGGGTAATTTACAGGGGGAAACAATTAGAGAAAAAATAGCAAGATCAGAATAAATACTGACCTCCACAAATACAAATAAACAATAACAGCAATTCAGATATGGTAAGCAACGATACAAAAGTCAATATTAAAACTGTAGAAACGACGGTAAAAATGTAAAATTTAGACAGTCAAATGTGAGGATAAATATTAATTGTTTTAATGCGAAACAGAATTTAAAATTTATTTAAATGCAGATTAATAAAAAAGTATGGTATTGGGGGCCTAATTGGTGATGTCTAATGGGTTTTATAGTGGACTCTTTAACCCTTTCGTGGGCCATTTATTTCTCCCTCCACTTTTCTAAGCTTTCAAAACAGAGCTGCTAATATTATTCAATCGATCGAACAATTGATGACACCTCAAAACCGAATCGGGAATCAATCTTCCCGTCGTTTCAATAACAAGACCAATATATTATAATGGGTTTTGCTCTTCCCACAGGTGTATTTTGTAAGATCGTGTAGATGGGTAATCGTGTAATCTTCCCACGAAAAGGTTAACGTATCTCAAAAACGATACTTTTCCTCTGCCGAATATTTGTAATGTCATAGTTCACGAAAACACCGATCGCCTATGTTGTTTACATGTTAAATTTGTTTCTGTGTAAAGAATAGCATATAATAGAAACTTTTTTATTATGTCTGGTATTAAAAAATCATATTATGAATGTTATATTGTGCCACTCTGTAAAAATATAACAACTAATTACAAAGAGAAGATATTTTTCAGCATTCCCAAAGATCCACATACACGTAAAATCTGGACAAATGTGATGAAAAGGGATGAGAAATTAAACCTCAAATTATCATAAAAATCATCTATGGGTTTTTGAAGACCATTTTTAGGTAAGTAAATGCTTGCTTTTGTTTATATATTACCAATTTAGAACAATTAAAGTATATAAAAATACATTTATACCTTTAAAAGGACTGTTGATTTACCAGTGCTATTTAACTCTTAAAACTGCTAATTTTCGAGTATTGTCACAGATTTCAAGTACAATAAATGTTTGATAATGTATGTAAAGATTGCATCAATTCACAGTGATATTTTTCGATTAAATTGGTGACTAATTTGAAAAATGTACAATATTTTTAAATACTTTATAATGATATCACTTTAAAGATTAAATTTAATTTCAGAAACTTTATACATTTTTAAATTTAACATTAATATTAAAGGGAATAAAATTGTATTGCTATTTAAAAAGTATAAATAATTAAGTAAAGCCTTTTAGAGATGTTAATTTTTTTCTCACATATTTTTATAAAATCAGCCAAATTACTTACTTATGATAACTGGGTGCCAATGATAATATTGCTGCAATAGCAAGATTGTAGCAAACAGTATCTTATATATTAAAATCGGACTGTGACTATGTTTGTATGTATGTGTGTATGTATGTATGTTTGTATGTGCGTCTATCTCCTCGAGAACCGCTGGACGCAGGAGGGCGCTGAAGGTACCAAAAGACGCGGAACGACCCCGGGAAGTCATTTCGGCCATTCGCGTTTCAATATTCCAATTAGTTCGAAATATATGAACGAAAAACCGACCAAAATGGCACTTTTAATTTCTCCTCACGCGCAATTCCATTGTTGAGTTGGCTTCAAAACTTGGCGGTATTATTCATTGTTGGCATTATTATCGCATGATATTTGGTACTCCGGTTACGATAAAAATGTATCTACGCTATTTAAATTCAAATGTAAATACATAAATATATGATGGTATTTATGTTTTGAGACTGTTTTCGAATCTGTTGAACACTAAACTCATTTATTTTTCGAAAATCGCTTTTTTTTCCCATTTTATTATCTTGGCGAGATTTTTATTTTCAATAATAAAAACTCGCCATGTTCTATCAAATTTTCGTTTGCATTTCATAGTTGCCATTTCTGAAACAAAAACTAATGTATGATTATAGGTATTGTTATTTAAAACTGGACTTTTATTTAAAATTTTTATGAACGAGAGAAAAAATAGGCAAATGATGTACTTAGGTACAGGGAATAAATAAGTTTTCATTTTAGAAATGGCAACTATGAAATATTAACAAAATTAAAATATTATTCCTACTCTTGATTAACGTTTATAATGTATTTTCAAATTTTGTTAAGTAATTTATTTCATCTAAATAATTTATTTTTGTGTAATATAATTGTTTTTCTACTATGAATTTATTTATTTATTTCGTTTTATATTTTTGGTATATTTCTTTCATTTTGCAGTATTACTTTGGTATATTACTTTTCATTTTGGAGCAATTCAATTGCAGCAATTTTATTTATCTATTTTTGAGACGCCAATCTTTATTCCACCGGTTCTTAAATAAACTTGGCGGTATAGCTTAGCGAAGTCATTTCGGACTTTTGCTTTCCATTATTCTAATTAGTTCGAAAAATATTAATGAAAAACTGACTGAAACATCGTTTTAATTATTTAATCAATTTTAATATTTTTACTTATCTTTATTTACACTATTGAGTTGGGATTCTCATTATTGAGGTCATTCTCACATAATATTTGATGTTCTATATAACATGCAGAACTATTAAATCAAATATACGAATGTATGTGTGTAAGTGAGGATGACTTCGCATTAACCCCTGTTTAATATATTATTTTTTAAATCGAAATATGTAAATCTTTTTTTACTTCATTTATACTTTTTATGAAAATATATTTTTCTCTTTTATCTCGGCGAGAACATAAAATCTCTTCAATGTATCTTCAATAATTATGGGCTCTCGATTGTCTATCAATTTTGATTTTAACGTATTACTGAAGAATAGGGTGGCTTTTGGCAAATTTGGGGAAATCATTGGCAATGTTTACTAAAACACAAAGGTATTTCATCCGAACAACAATGTATCCCTTGCTATTTGGGGCACTTTAATGGATGTTGATTGCGCCATTGTAACATAATTATATATATTTTCTTAATTAACTAAAATCACTGAGAAAACGGGCATTTATGAGCAATCAATTCCTTAACAGCGCACAAAGTCAACAGCTACAAATTTTTAAAAATTAGAATTGGTGAACCTTTAATGATTCATTTTATGTAATATTTTAAAGCATTATGCGCGTTTAATATATAAGAAATGGGTTACAGAAGAGGAGCTGGATACAAATATAATATAAATTAATATATAGATACAGATATTTTGAATACGGCGAGATCATGGGACAATATTAGGTTACAATGCTCAGAGTTTTATCTCCAAGTTGGCGGGGGAACCCTGTTCTTCAGCCAAACCGTTTTTATTTCACAGTTGTCATTTCCTACACCATTGTAATAGTTTTCGTTATATAGGCTATTGCTTTTTCAGTGAATGTGAGAATAATGTGTATTTATTCTGTTTACTTTTTGCTAATCCTTTCAATACAAGTATACTTTAATATAACTCAAGTTTAGGTTAAAAAGATATACAATATAGATCCTATATGAACGTATGTGTGTATGTTAGCTTACTTCCTATTCACCGCTTTTTAATTATTATGTACACTGATAGATGTAAATATTTTTGTTACTCAATTTTTCTTTTTTAGAAAACTTTTATTTTTTTCTGTTTCATCTTGGCGATATTTTTTTTCAATAATTATAAACATGCTATACTCATTTGGTTTTCATTTCACAGTTGCCATTTCTTAAAGTAAAACTTTTATAATAGGTTTTGTAATTTAGAACGAGATTTTTATTTCAAATTTAATACGGTAATATATAACTAAGCACATTTTCAATAATTATAAGCTTCACATATACTATGATATTTATTTAAATGAAAAGTCCTCATTTTAATAGGTTTCGATATTTAAAACTGAGTTTTTTATTTTTAAAACATTAATACAAAACGCAGTTATTAATAGGCAAATAAGGAAAAAAATAATTTTCATTTAAGAGTTGGCCAGTAAGAAATGTAAGTAAAATTAAGAGAACACTTCTATATTTAATTTATAATAGCTTCATTAGATAAATTCATATTTAATTTATAGGCTAATGCTTATTCAGTGAATATACGATTACTGTATACTTATTCTGTTTACTTTTTGCTAATCCTTTCAATACAGCTATACCAGGGGTCGGCAACCTGTTTGTCCTTAAGGGTGCAATACTAAATTTGAAAATCACCGAGGGCGCATATTTTACAGATAATCAACGAGTATAAATAGGCAGAAAAACAGATTTTTTTATAACTTTATTTTGTTGGTGTCATACATAATGATACATATAATTCAGTGTGAAACTTGGGTGTCCATATTTTCAGCTAATTTCTTATAATTGGGGATATATTTAGAGTACCCGGACCTTAAACAATTATATAAATGTGAGTCATTAATCTTTGTTCAGTATTTTGATTTTAAATATTTCATATTTGAGAACAAAAACTCGCAATTGTATGTTGTTAAACAATATGAATAAATTTTTAGCGCACATTTCCTTAAAATAGGATACTTATTTTCATCGACTAAGTTCCAAAACATTTTATCATTACTATGCGATTTTAAAATAATATCACTTTGCAAGTTTATTTTTTATAATTCTAGGTCTTCGATATTATGAAGCTCGAAATACACTGAAACTATTTCAAGAACATCATCTTCAGTAACATTGAATGGATTTATGAAAAATCTTTGAACGGGTTCTAATGCTGCAAAATCTTCAAACCTAGAAGAAAACTCTTCTATTAGCTTATCTATAATTTCTAAATATGATGTAGCAGTAAAATTTTCATTATTCAAATTTAAACTCTCAACAGTATATTTTACATTTCGTAAATGTGATAAAGATTTTTTCAATACATGGGATTTCAACAACACTAACTTGCATTTGAATGCATTTACTGCACTAATCATGTCAGCGATATGCTGATATTTCGCTTGTATTTTTAAATTTAATTCATTCAACTTTGCCGTTATATCTGTAAGAAATCCGAGGTCGATTAGCCAATCCTTATTTTCTAATTGCTCGTAAAATTCGTCTCTTGATGCAATAAATTCCTTTATTTGTGGCAAAAGCATGATAAACCGCTCAAGTATTATACCTCTGCTCAGCCACCTCACTTCAGTATGTAAAAGAAGATCTGTGAACTGAACGTCCTCATCTTCTAAAAGTAATTTAAACAATCTGTGCTGCATAGCTCCCGATCTTATGGAATTAATAATTTTCGTTACTATCGTAAATACGTGGTGAAAACCGATTGTTTTGCGCATAACATTTCCTGATGTATGAGGCAATGATAAGAAATAAATTTAGGGAATAAGGAATCCTGTCTACATAAGGCAATAAATCCTTTTTTCTTAACAGTCATCGCTGGTGCCCCGTCTGTTGTAATTGACAATAACTTTTGAACCGGTAATTTTACATCTTTTATATACTTTTTAAAAGTAGGAAAGATATCTTCTCATCTGGTGCTTTTAATGGCAGAACTTTAAGGAATTCTTCTTTTGTTGTAAAATCATAAAATACCATCTTCACGCAAATTGCTAATTGTGATATATTTGTCACGTCTGTCGATTCATCGATCTGTAGCGAAAAGAAAATACAATTTCCATATCATTTGCTAATTCTGCCTCCAAATTCTCCGCAATTACTTCAATTCTTCTAGTAACAGTTCGTGCTGATAATTCCAACGTGTTTATAGATGAAACTATTTCTTTTTTATTTTTAAATTCTTCAAAAAGTGAATCAGCAGCTTCTAAAATGGCTTCTTTCAGTAATTCTCCATCTGTAAATCGTTTTTTATTCTTAGCTAGCAAATGCGATATTTTTTATGACGCGATCGTTGCTGCTTTATGTTGTTGCAGTGGTTTAGTAAAAAAACTTTGGTTAGTTATTGAAGATTTTAAAGAAATATTTTTTTTTCTTCTAATTTCAGAGTTCATTGGATAGTCACTATCAAAATTGGTATGAACGGTATTAAAATGTCGTTCAGTATTACTTTTCTTGCGAATCGTAACACTATTATTACACAACAAACAAATCCCACATAGCACAAAAGCTCCACAGAATGTCGTGTGGACTTCTCTTTTGGGCAGGCCAAATGTCCACAGGATGTCGCGACTTTGCCTTCGGACGTCTTCCCCGATGTCGCGGGGAGTCAAAAAGTTCCCTCGATTTTGGGTCGTTCGAGGGTCGTCACGATGTGTGACATGATGTCGCATGAATATCGTATGAGTGTCTTAAATGCGACATCGATTTGTGGACTGCTAGGGGCTTTCCTCTGGACATTTATCCGCTTCCAAAGTATGTCGAAAGGACGTCTTTAATTGGACGTCCATTTATAGAGATCGTGAGGATGTTATATTTTATATTATATAGATGTCTGAGATGCATATCCGACGTTCATTATAGGTCGCCTTCTGGATATCGAGATGTCTTATGGATATCCAGAGGATGCTTCGAATAATACCCTAACCCTTTCGCTCCTAGCGAAATCACGTTCGATGTATATATTTTTTTTTCTCTTATGCCCAAAGTATTGTGTTAAGAAATAGAAAGACAAGTTATACCCTAAACACTGAAACATAATATGCATTCCTGGTCTTAACACATTGCTTTGGACAAAAGAGAAAATATACATCAAATGTTATGAGCTAGGAGCTAAAGAATTAAGGTCAAATTATTTCTTTGTTTTTATTGTAATTTCTATTTAATTGTAAATTGTTTAATTGTACATTTTGTATTGTAAGAAATAAAAATTAGCACAAAAAATATTGTTTTCAAAAAACTTTTTACCCTGACGATACTATACTTATAATCACACGCAGTACTGTTTGTAGAGGTGATCTACCAGACTTGTTTTGGCTCCTTTCTACTTTGGCGATCTAATTTTACGCCAACATTTTGTGGGCGTGATTTACTTGAGTCAGACGAATCAAGACATAAACGGTTCGATTAATAATACTACTTAGTTTAACTGAAACGTGTTTTCAGACTTAGAATATCTTGGAGAAATTAAAGCCTATAATTTGAAAACTTTTTTAAAAATTATAAAAAGAAGGTTGAAATTAAAAATAATTAATTTCTGTAAAAATTTGAAAATAACGAAAAAATAAAAAAAAATTTAAATATATTATACACCTTAGAAAAAACTAAATATTTTAAAACAGGATTTTAAAGTATTAGACTTTGAAACATGTTTTGAGACATAAATAATCTCGAGGGAAAATTAAGTCTGGAAGGAGAAAAGTTATAAACAGAAATTATGGTTTTAAACATAAATTTATGTTGGGATAAAATAAATTTGAGAAAAATATTATTAAAAATATTTAAGAAATATGAAAAGAAGCTTTCGACATTGAATGCAAAAACCAGCATTTGGAAAATTTTTAAAACAAAATAAAATAATGCAAAAGCCTCAAGATATTTTAAAGGCCTTAAAAAATGTAAACAGAAGACTTTAAAAAAGCACAATATAGTGTAAAAAAATTATAAAAACCTTTTACTTTTTATACGTCTTAAGTAGACTGCCTTAGTTTATAACGAATAACTTCTAACAATGGGAAATAGTAATAATTAAAAAAGGAAATAGTAATAATTGAAAAAAAAAATAGACTACGAGAGATCGCAACACTTCGTCAAATAATCCAAATCGAAGAATGAGGATTTGAGGGCAACTTACAAAAATTGGCAGCCAAGCTCGCCAAATTGGTGCCAAAAATATGTCGCCAGAATGCATGCCAACCGATTGTAGAAGGGTGCCAAAAATAAAGAAAATGTTGTCCACTCAAACACATGTGTACATTCCTGTGGTTTTTCAATCTGTTTTTCTCTCCCCCCCAAGACAGTGCACGGTGTCCTTTCAATTGAAATCTGGTTTTCAAAGGTCACTACATCGCATGCAGCGCTGAATAGTGACAACCCTCCTCTACAACATTGCAAACATTAAACAATGAACTTTAAATTATGATTTTCTAGTATATAAATCTTTTAAAATATAACCTTAATATAATAAGTTTTAAAAATTAATTATAGGTTATAAAACCTATTATAACCTATAATAGGATTAATATTTTAAAATATAATTTCGTACGTTGTTTTTACTCATAATATATAAAATATGTACATGGTTACATTCTTATCTTTATAAATTGAGAAAACTAATTTATTTTA
The DNA here is from genome assembly GCA_032207245.1 of Pardosa pseudoannulata. Taxonomy (NCBI): domain Eukaryota; kingdom Metazoa; phylum Arthropoda; class Arachnida; order Araneae; family Lycosidae; genus Pardosa; species Pardosa pseudoannulata. The sequence goes on from JAGEOH010000103.1 coordinate 103,138, forward strand.
ATATTTTGTAAATTATTTTTTTATGAAAATTTGAAAAAGAATGACATTAAGCTCTTGCATAAAATTTATTTGCACCTAATGAATACTCTTGTTATACAAGAAAATATAACATGAAAAATTCGATATTTTTTTCTTAAACATTCTTTCCCACATAACACACAAGTTCCATAAGGCATCGCGTCGACGTCCAAAATGTCCATGTTGCGACATAGACACTATTACGACATCCTTTTGACATCCAGAAATGGATGTCGTGTGGACTAGATGCCATATAACATCTCCGCGACAGTCATCAAAAGACAGAAGACCATGCAATGTCGTCTGGATAGCTGAAGTTTTGTGTTCCCTTAACGAACGTTGTGGCGGTGTCCAAAAGTCGACCAGTTTTATTCTTTTTGTGGATATTGTATTTTATTAGACATACTTAAATTTTTATTTTAAGCTGAATTTTATCTCTTTCTTTTTTATATACCTTCGATAAGCGTTTATTTTTTGTAACGATTTTACAATGTATTGCTACATTTTTTAAGAATATTAAAACTACTTCGTCTAGTTAAAACAGTAAAACTTTTATAAAATATTACTTTTATAGAACTATTTTGAATATCGTAAAATTAGTGCTGAGGAAAAGATTGATATTAAACGCTATTTATAATAAATTTTTGTCATAATTAACTGTTTCAAACGCTATTTTTTCTCGGGCTAATTTTTTTTTCTGAAGTAAATTCTATTTTTAAAATTTATATTGCAAGCTTCTTATGTTATTGAAACCAAATTTTTGTCACAATTTATAAATTAACATTTTTATTATTCGTTGGGATAGTTTATTAATTATTGAGGCAAAATTGTTTTCAGATAAAAAAAAAAAAACACTATTGATATTAAATTTATATCAATATATTTCTTACACATAAACATAAAAAAGTAATTTGTTTTTAATTTTAAATATTTTATCTTAAAAACACAATTTTACAAACAAAAAACACAATTATTTTTCCAATAACTTTGTGATATAGAATTATATATATGTTATACATATTTTCGTAAGGTTATCATCTTGTTTTCTGCCAATCAATTCATTTTGGCGCTGTTATAGGGGGAACCTTATTTCAATAAGGTAACCATGCTAGCAACCCTTATTATCTCGTCAATGATTGGTCCAAATATCGGTTACGTCACTTTCTTAGTGTGGAGTATATTTTAAGATATTTCGCCAAAGAGGTGATACATTTCTATTCTAGTACGGGAAGTTCTAGAATTATAACCTTTTTAGTAGCAATTTGGCTTCCTAACGAAAGCTTTATTTACGATTCTGATACATTTTGTGTTCTGGTGTACGTATTGGGTTGCAATTCCTAGCATTTCTACGAATAATTAGCCTAGAGGATACAAACGAACGAAATTTCACGACACAAAATAACGAATTTAAGTAAAACTCTGCAAACTTCTGACTATTATTTTAAGTAAATATCATACAGAAATAAATTGCATTAAAATAAATGAGGAATAAATAAATACATGATTATTATTATGATTATTAAATTAAGAGATACACTAAAGTATTTAAAATTTTTTCTGACTAATCGAGAGAAATAATTGTTAAATAGTCAACCTATTAACTGAACTTTGGTAAAAATATTAAGTAAATTAAAGCTAGTATGAGATAAAAAAAAGAATCAATGTTAATTTTTAAACTGAATAATTTATTTTAATGATAAAAATTTATAAACATATTTTTCAACGTCTAATTTATAGAAAAATTATTTCTACTTATAATTTTCAATATTTATTCAAGAATGAATTTATCATGTCATAGGTTTTGAAAAATTTGTTTAATAACTCAAATATTTCGATTTACGACCACATATGTAGATTTAATGGGAAAAAAATACATATTCTTGTACCATATAAAAATAAATTGTTGTTTGGAGCCTTAATATTGATGCTATTAAGGCTTATGCTGAGCAAGGAACCTAAATATGCTTCAGGATTTATATTTAAAGTTTTGTGTTTTTGTAAACTAATTTTTTTCCACATGACAAGGATTTTCTTATCCTAGTTATCTGAAATTACAAATATTCAATTTAAATTATGAATTCTGGCGATTTACTATCAAGATGTGTCTTTAGTTTTTAGAGTTAAAAACCCAAGACTCATAATTCATATTTTAACAGTCTATTATTCATATTACATCAGGAAATATTATGAAAATATTTTTTTCAAGAAAAATGGAAGATAAATTGGGCGTGGGTATCAAATTGACCCAGATCGCGGTTTTAGAGTCAGAAATTAAATGTACTTTCAAAAGATTTACAATACTAAAAGAGAATAGTTCTTCCTAACAGAAAATACAGAGTTTTGTAGGCTGTAGACGACTGAAAGTTATTTATGTTTACCATTATTTTAAGTTTTAAAAATGTTTAAGAGAAAAAAGGTGAAAGTATTTCTAAAATGGCTGTATATTTCTGTCTGGCTGTATATTTCTGTCAAATTTTGAAGTATTTTAGTAATTTTAAGTAGATTATGTTTTAGTTCCTAAAATTAAAAATGCATTAAATATATATATATATATATATATATATATATATATATATATATATATATATATATATATATATATATACATGTATGTATTGTATACATATTACTGAAATTGAATCATTAAAATTTATTATAGTACTTTTCGGGTAAATATAAATGCTTATTAAAAATTTACTAAGCATTGTCTATATTTTGAAATTTTAATGCTCTACCTTCAGGTTGTCCCTGTATCCTGTATATATGTATATTTATCTAACGAACTATCCAGTATGTATGTATACAGGGGCGGATTCAGTCCGGTTGAAGCCTCGTGTGCAGAAAATAAAATTACCCCCCCCCTAAACAAGAAGAGAAAATCAGGGGAATAAACATACATATTGACCACTATGTAAAAATTAAAAATAAATAGAATTTAATTTGAAATTAAAATAGGAAAAGAAAGAATTTTTTTTATAGATTTTAAAGCTTTTTATCTCTTTACAATCAGTACTTTTGAATAAATATTTCTCTCTATAAAATAACTAGGGACCGACCACAAATGGTGTGATGCTTGGAGGGAAAAGGAAGTCCATGAAATTGTAACATTTTGTGATTAGGGGTGGGAGTAGCAATATTTAAAATATGGAAAGCAAATGTTAAGAGTCGTACTAATATAATCGTACACTAAAGAGTTGTAATACTGAATGATTCCATTTCATTTCTAATTTACGATTTGTATAGTTTTAATAAATGTTTATGTAATTAATCTGAAATGAAATGAAGTCATATTTCTATTTAAATAAAACTATATTATTAAAGTAATTTTTAATTCAATTTGTTTTATTGTATTTTGTAGAGATAAGTTTTAAAGCAAAATATGTTATATTCCATTTAAAATTCTAAAATACTTTGGTTTTCAATTGCTCTTTTCGTTAATAATTTATTGCTATTGTATAATAATCATGTTTATGTCATACAAAAATAAGTCCACGAATCATTATTGTTGATTCATTTAGGTAT